>AWOL01S0145865.1:313-17472 GCA_000715115.1 Nicotiana otophora
TATAAGCCGAAATTAGGCCAAGGTGGAGATTTGTAATATGGCCAAATTTTCATGACATTTGCCATGACATAATATCCATTATTAGGCTAAGGATTTCTTGCTATAAATAGAGGAGTTTCTCCTCATTTGTAAACACACTAATTCAAAAGCTTTTCACTCTTGTCTTTCTTTCTCATCCTTTATTTCATTATAGAGTATTTTGTAAGAGAGTGAGTGTTGGGAAACACTTGTGTGAACCCTTTCTTTGGAGTGATCTTGTGAGGTTATTCTCTTGGGGTATTTGGGATTAATTAGAGTATTTACTCTAATTTTGTACTCTCTTTTGTACTCTTGTTGGTATAGTGAAATTGCTCCTCTCTGCTTGTGGACGTAGGCTACCTTGACCGAACCACGTTAAATTTGTGTTTTCTTTATCTTCTTTAATTGCCGTTATTATCAACTTCCATTGTCTTTGTTATTGTCATTATACCGTTATTTGGCTAAATTCCGCACTACCCGGGTTCGCGATCCTCACAGCATGTATAAAAATTTAGATAAACTCACTTAATTAAATTGAACTTCAGAAAATAATCCAATTCCCATTACTTCAAATTTCTTTCATTGGTTCTTTGAGAAAATATACTCTACTGGGACAGCAAAACGCCAAGTTCCTCCCCAGAAACAAAAGAAATGGATAAAAGAAAACAATAAAAAGACTAACAGAAGAAAAGAATGACCAAAGGCATCATGTGAATTAACGTTAGAAGCTAGGTTTATCATCTACTAATTAAGACCAACACCTTTTGCTGATATTATGTCCATCTTATGAGAGCAGCTTTTACAAAGTCAGAGGAGAAAAGTGAAGATTCAAACTTCAGGCAAGTTAAAAATATGTGCCTCATAATTGAGGCAGTGGAATAGGTACTTACAAGTAACTGAAATATGAGTGGGATGTACAATAATCTAGGACATTGAAATAACTCTATTACCAGAAGTAATACCATAAACTTCGCATGTAGTTACAGATAGCCTCTTGAAAGAATTTACGTCATGAAAAGAACATAGTTTTCATAATAGATTCATCCAACAGAACAGTTCTTCTCAGAAAACTGATTGGTAATGCAATCTAGGAAAAGATTGAATTCTCTCTTTAGGTTTTGGACACATATTAAGTAGAATATGTTGCATACATGCATGAAAACCATGTCAACCACTTGGCAAACAAATTACCTCTTCACCGATGATGGTAATGTTCGGATGCGTCTGTAGAGCACACTCCAATGTGATGTGTGATGCAGCACGACCCATAAGCCTTACAACTAGAGAAACCATAAATAGCTTAAGAAAAGGATCACAAATAATGTTATTGAGAGTTAATATTAAAATTTCATTTAGAAGAAAACACGTGCTATATTCTCAAAGTTAGGAATATATGAAGTGTAGTCCTAGTCGTCTGCAACTTATGTACTTACAGTGATAGTATTTTCCTGTTGAACGCGCATCTATCATGACATTTCCAATCATTTCTGCATATATCTGCACCGTAATTGTGAAGTTGGATAATGATAGTAGTAACCTGACCGAAGTTATCAACTTTGTGGTGATAGTAACTCATTACTAAGAAAACTAAGAATGCAACAACAGTTTGAATGAAATACTTCCATATCAGTTTGAGTATAAGACGATGACACATAATATTCTTCTTTGAAACACTATTTCAAAAAGGTATCCTTATCACCTCTACTCGCATACTAGAAGTAAAAAAAATTAAAGGTCAAGAGAGAAGTGTTAACTAGATGTTATTTATAGAAGTAATGTGAAGTAAAATGGGGCTAGGCATTAAGACAAGCGGAAAACAATTACCTTGCAAGCAGTATCAAATCCGAAACTAGTAGGAACTTCTTTGCATTTCAAATCACCATCAATTGTCTTTGGGCATCCAATAACCCGAGTTTTAAAGCCTTTACCCCTTTAGTTGTACCAAATAAACAAACTCCCATGAGAGGCATGCCAATGATGAATACCATGAGTCAGTCAAATGAGAATACTTACCTGAAGTTCTCAGCTAGAAGACAAGCATTCGTGTTTGAATCATCTCCGCCAATCACAACTATCCCATCTAAGTCAAGTTTCTTAGCTGTTTCTGCAGCTTGTTTGAACTGGGAAAAAACACAATAATTAATATACAGATTAAGTTCTAAATGAAACGTAGTTTGCATAGAACAAATAAAGATCAGTGATAAAGTGTGGAATTTGATGGTCCCTATTTGAATATAAAACAAAAGAAAGATAACCTGTTCATCGGTTTCTATCTTGTCTCTACCACTAGCGATCATATCAAAACCACCCTGTCAAAAAATTGTCAATTACACATGTTCTGCAGAAGTCAAATTAGGCAGAAAACCAAAAAGGAAAAAACAATAAACAAAGGCAGCTATTTTTCTTAATCAAGTTGCAAAAGTTCCCAAATCATAAGCTAAATAAGTTGCCATCATATTGCTACGAAAAGCTTTAAATAGAAAAAAAATTTCCCATGGAAGTCCACATCCACATTTTGTTGAAGAAAAGTGTTCTGAATATGTGCAAACAGACACATATATCTTAACTGGATGATGGAAATTGAAACATCCACATCATTTCAATTAATGTAATTTCACTAGGAAACTGATTGCTGCCTTAGGAGAAAGTTTCTTAGTCATATTTATGAACTTCAACCCTTAAGATGAAGAAACTTCTTACTTGATTTCTGTAAGGATAAACGAAATCCGCTGTCAACTCTACATATTTACAGTTCATTATTCCTGCTGGACCTCCCCTAAATCCATAGAGTGTGCTACCTTTCGTTTTCTCCTGCAAATAATCTGGAAGAAAAAGAATCAACTAATTGCTGAGGTACATCCGCGCATTATGTTATGTGCTAGTACAGAACAGCAAAAAATAATTACCATAAAGTAAAAATTATTGGAATAGCACTCACCAAAAATTCCAGAGATGACATTGTGACCACCAGGTGCCTGTCCTCCAGACAATACAACCCCGATTTTAAGATTATGATTCAATGCAGCTCCTGATGTGTGACCTGGCAGTAACGACACGGAAGGCTGCCCAAACAGATTTGGGAAAAGCTTTGCAATTTCACCTGCAATATTGATGTCAAACTGAATGTGAAGCTAAGCATAAAAAGCTTTGTTAAGATTAATGAGTTTTAAATTAGAATAGTGGAAATATTTGGTTTCATATCAAAATGGATAGAGTGTCATAATAAACGAAATGGAGGTCTAAGCATATTGCTAGAAATCCTGTGTTCCATGAGCGGACTAAGCATATTGAAGTCGATTGCCACTTTGTGAGATCCAAGCTCCAAGAAGGTCTCATCTCACTTCATCACAAGGACTGGTGATCAACTAGCTGACATCCTCACAAAGTCTCTCACTGGGATCAAACATGCTACTGTTCTGGGCATGTTGGTTGTGCTTCCCTCACCTTCAACTTGAGGGGGGTATTGAAACTATATTTATTCCAATGTTAGTTACCACTGTAGCTGCGGCAGTTAGTTATTAATTTCTTGTAGCATTAGCTTCGTAATATGGCCATTAATTTGGCTTCTCTTAAGTGAGGGCCAAATTTTCATGACATTTGTCATTAATATCCACTATAACAAAATTTGTGGATCATGACATTTGCCATGACATAATATCCACTATTAGGCCAAGGATTTCTTGCTATAAATAGAGGAGCTTCTCCTCATTTGTAAACACATCAATTCAAGTGCTTTTCACTCTTGTCTTTTTTTCTCCTCCTTTATTTCATTATAGATTATTTTGTAAGAGAGTGAGTGTTAGAAAACAATTGTGTGAATCCTTTCTTTGGAGTGATCTTGTGAGGTTATTCTCTTGGGGTATTTGGGACTAATTAGGACTAATTAGAGTATTTATTCTAATTTTGTACTCTCTTTTGTACTCTTATTAGTATAGTAAAATTGATCCTCTCCGCTTGTGGACGTAGGTCACTTTGACCGAACCACGTTAAATTTGTGTCTTCTTTATCTTCTTTAATTTCCATTATTATCAACTTGCATTGTCTTTATTATTGTCATTATAACGTTGTTTGGCTAAATTTCGCACTATCCCGTAACCCGATCCTAACAAATTGGTATCACAGCCAGATCTAACCGGGTTAGTTTAAATAGCCAAAATAACTCTAACAAAGTTTTATGTTGAGAAATTTGACCGAAGTGCAAACTTCGGAATGTGGCAATTAAAGATGGAAGCTATCCTAATTCAGGATGGCTTAGATTTGGCACTGCAAGGAAAGGAGAAGATGCCGGATAAAATGACAGACGAGAAGTTTGTCGTCATAGATAAAAAGGCAAAAAGCATGTATTATTTTAAACCTTTCAAATGAGGTTTTGCGTGAAGTTGCAGCAGAAAGCTCAGCCAAAGGTATATGGGAAAAACTTAAAACCATATATATGAAAAGAACAGTAGAAAACAGGCTTTACCTAAAGCAAAAACTCTACACTTTTCGTATGGCTGAAGATACCTCTACACTTACACATCTTGATACTTTTGATTCTCTTCTTATGGATTTAAGTAACATAGATACTGAAATCAAAGATGATGATCAAATTGTGTTATTGCTTGTTTCCTTACCCCAGTCGTTTAAACATATAAGAGATACTATGATTTATGGAAAGGATAATATCTCTTATAAAGATATCAAATCTATTTTGAAATCAAAAGAACAAATACATAGAGATATTACTGAAACTAGTGGGAACCAAGGGAAAGGCTTATTCATAAGAGGTAGATCCAATAAGAAAGATTCAAGTAGTGAGAAACCTAAATCAAGGTCAAAATCCAGATACAGAAATGTCATGTGCAAATATTGTCATAAGAAAGGTCACATTATTTCTGAATGCTTTAAATTGAAAAACAAAGAAAAGCATTACAAAAATGAAAAATGAGCACAAAAATACTGACACCGTCGAAGCAAGTGTAGCTGCTGATGAGACTGAGGGAACTATTTTTTTAGCAACTAATAATAGTTTCAAATCTAACAATGAGTGAATTTTAGATTTGGGTTATTCTTATCATATGTGTCCCAATCGAGATTTATTTACCACATATAGATCTATTGGAGGTGGAGTTGTCTTGATAGGCAACAATGCTGCCTGCAAAGTTATTGGAAAATGTACAGTCCGAATCAAAATGCACGATGGTGTGGTGAGAACTCTCACCGATGTTAGACATGTTCATGACTTGAAGAAAAATCTCATCTCTTTGGGCACTCTAGAATCTCTTGGGTGCAAGTACACAGGTGAAGGTGGAGTTCTGAAAATTTCTCATGGTGCTCTTGTGATCATGAAAGCACGCAGATCTGGTACGTTGTATACTCTTTTGGGATCTACTGTTATAGGTGCTGCCGCAGTTTCAATATTGGATAAATCAGATTCTGACGTCACCAAATTGTAGCATATGCGATTGGGGCATATGAGTGTAAAAGGTCTTTTCATCCTTAGCAAAAGAGGTCTCTTATGTGGCCAAAGTACCGGAAATATGGAGTTCTGTGAACATTGTGTGTTCGGGAAGCAGAAAAGAGTCAGCTTCAAATCTCCAGCGATTCATAGAACAAAAGGTACTTTGGATTACATTCATTCAGATCTTTGAGGTCTTTCACGTACCCCATCAAAAGGTGGTGCCAGGTATATGTTAACTTTCATTGATGATTATTCAAGAAAAATCTGGGTTTATTTCCTGAAAACTAAAAGTGATGTTTTCTTAAATTGCAACAACAACAACAACAATAACAACAAGTATAATCCCACTAGTGGGGTCTGGGGAGGGTAGTGTGTACGCAGACCTTACCCCTACCCTGGGGTAAAGAGGCTGTTTCCAAATGACCCTCGGCATCCTTCCCTCCAAGAACTCCCCACCTTGCTCTTGGGGTGACTCGAACTCACAACCTCTTGGTTGGAAGTGGAGGGTGCTTACCATCAGAGCAACCCACCTTGTCAACCCACCTTTTCTTAAATTTCAAACAATGGAAAGTTTTGATTAAGAAGCAAACATGAAAACAGGTTAAGCGGCTTAGAACAGATAACAACTTGGAATTTTGTAACGATGCATTCAACGAATTTTGCAAGAATGAAGGAATTGCTCGACATCGTACTGTGAGAATGACACCTCAGCAAAATGGTATGGCAGAAATGATGAATAGAACTCTTTTAGAAAGGGCTCATTGCATGATTTCAAATGCTGAGTTGGCAAACGCCTTTTAGGAAGAAGCTATCTCTACAGCTAGTTATATTGTCAACCGAGCTCCTTCTGCACCTTTGAACTTTAAGACTCGAGAGGAAATGTGGTCAGGTACTCCTACTAATTATTCTAATTTAAAGATATTTGGTTGCCCTGCATACATGCATGTAAATGATGGAAAATTAGAGCCAAGGGCTAAAAAGTGCATTTTCCTTAGGTATGCATCTGGGGTGAAAGGATACCGACTATGGCATCCTGATCCCACGGCACCAAAATTTATAATTAGCAGAGATGTAACCTTTGATGAATCCTCTATGTTACATTCTAGAAAAGAGTCTTCTAGTTCTTGTAATACAGATAAAGGAAAGAGTACACAGAACCAGGTGGAGATTGAGATTGGCATTCCTTCTGAGCCAAGCTCATCAACTTTGGAGCAAAATACAGTTGAAACTCCTGAAGTTGAGACAGAAGCTGAAATTTCTGAAGTTGAGACTCCTAAAGTTGAACCAGAAGAAGAGGAGTATTCTATAGCCAAACATAGACCAAGAAGAGAAGGTAAACAACCATTAAGGTTTGGAGATTATGTTGCATTTGCTTTTTCAGTTGCACAGGAAACTGAAGAAATTGGAGAACCATCAAAATATTCAGAAGCAGTTTCTGGTGCTGACTCAGCCAAGTGGCTGATTGCAATGAATGAAGAAATTGAGTCTCTCCACAAGAATGGTACTTGGTCTCCTGTGAAGCCGCCATCAGGAAAAAGAATTGTTGGTTGCAAATAGGTCTTCAAGAAAAATGATGGCATTCCAGGGGTTGAAGATGCGAGATATAAGGCACGATTAGTTGCAAAGGGCTATAGTCAGGTACAAGGAGTTGATTTTAATGATATTTTCTCACCTGTTGTTAAACATAGCTCTATTCGTGTCTTGCTTGCCTTCGTTGCCATGAATGATTTGGAATTAGAACAACTTGATATTAAGACATATTTCTTACATGGCGAACTTGAGGAACAAATATACATGCATTAACCCGAAGGATTTGACAAGGTGGGTTGCTCTGATGGTAAGCGCCCTCCACTTCCAACCAAAAGGTTGTGAGTTCGAGTCACCCCAAGAGCAAGGTGGGAGTTTTTGGAGGGAAGGATGCCGAGGGTCTATTGGAAACAGCCTCTCTACCCCAGGGTAGGGGTAAGGTCTGCGTACACACTACCCTCCTCAGACCCCACTAGTGGGATTATACTGGGTTGTTGTTGTTGTTGTTAACCCGAAGGATTTGAAATTGAAGGAAAAAAAGATCATATTTGCTTGTTGAGGAAATTCTTGTACGGATTAAAGCAGTCTCCAAGACAATGGTACAAAAGGTTTGATTCCTTTATGTTGGGTCATGGTTATTCGAGAAGTATGTATAATAGTTGCGTTTACTTCCGGAAGTTAAATGATGTTGCATTTGTGTACTTATTACTTTATGTTGATGACATGCTCATTGTTGCTAAAGATTTAACAAAAATTCACAATTTGAAAAGTCAGTTGAAAAGTGAATTTGAGATGAAAGATTTGGGAGCAGCTAAGAAAATATTTGGCATGGAGATCAAAAGAGATCGAAAAGCAAACAGGCTATTCCTGACCCAGAAGAAGTACTTGGAGAAAATCTTTGAGAGGTTTGGAATGAAAGATGCTAACCAGTTAGTACCCCTCTTGCTGCTCATTTTAAGTTATCAGCTGCTCAGTCCCCGCAGTCAGAGTAAGAATAGAGGTACATGGAACAGGTTCCTTATTCCAGTGCAGTCGGCAGTATTATGTATGCGGTGGTTTGTACACGTCCAGACATTTCACAAGCAGTGAGCGTGGTAAGTCGGTATATGGCTTGCCCTGGTAAAGCACATTGGTAGGTTGTGAAATGGATTCTCAGATACTTGCGAGGTACTTCAAACACACATTTGGAGTTTGAGATAAATACTAACACTTTGGTTGGTTTTGTAGATTCAGATTATGCAGGTGATCTTGACAAAAGAACATCACTGACAGGCTATGTATTTTGTATTGGTGGTTGCGCTATTAGTTGGAAAGCTACATTACAACATGTAATAGCTTTATCTACTACCGAAGCAGAATATATGGCAATGACCGAGGCAATCAAAGAAGCCTTATGGTTGAAGGGTCTATTTGCGGAACTCAGTTTACACCAAGGTGGTCTTACCATTTTGTGTGATAGTCAAAGTGCCATTCACTTGATTAATGATCATATGTATTATGAGAGGACAAAGCACATTAATATAAAGTATCATTTCATCCGAGAAACCATTGCTGAAGGAAAAGTCTCTGTTCAGAAAATCAATACTAGAGACAATCCTGCTAACATGTTCACAAAACCTCTTCCAGTGCCCAAGCTTGATTGGCATTTATGAAGAATGATTTTGCCCATTGGGATTTTTGCGGAGAATGTGGAACAAATTTACTATATATAAGCCGAAATTAGGCCAAGGTGGAGATTTGTAATATGACCATTAATTTGGCTTCTTTTCAAGTGAGGGCCAAATTTTCATGACATTTGCCATGACATAATATCCACTATAACAAAATTTGTGGATCATGACATTTTTCATGACATAATATTCACTATTAGGCCAAGGATTTCTTGTTATAAATAGAGGAGCTTCTCCTCATTTGTAAACACACCAATTCAAGAGCTTTTCACTCTTGTCTTTCTTTCTCCTCCTTTATTTCATTATAGAGTATTTTGTAAGAGAGTGAGTGTTGGGAAACACTTGTGTGAACCCTTTCTTTGGAGTGATCTTGTGACGTTATTCTCTTGGGTATTTGGGACTAATTAGACTATTTACTCTAATTTTGTACTCTCTTTTGTACTCTTGTTAGTATAGTAAAATTGATCCTCTCCGCTTGTGGACGTAGGTCACCTTGACCGAACCACGTTAAATTTGTGTTTTCTTTATCTTCTTTAATTGCCGTTATTATCAACTTGCATTGTCTTTGTTATTGTAATTATAACGTTGTTTGACTAAATTCTGCACTGTCCGGTAACCCGATCCTAACAAGCTGTTATCAGTTAATTGTTAGTTGTAGCTTAGCTGTCATTTTCCAGTTGGTTAGTTAGTTAGTAATTCTTGTATATAACAGACACATTGCATCATAATGAATTTGAGTTTCATTTTCCTCAATTAGAGAGTACTCCATCTCTGCTCTTCTTCTTCCTCCCTTCTTAGTCGATCCTCCAGAAGTTTCTGGCTTTTCTCCATTGTAGCTAGGAAGCTTTTGCATCCTTGGATTCCAAAGCTCAACAAGTATTTATAATCTCCCTTTTACATCTTTCTATTTCAAACAAATTCAGATCATCCAAGATTCCAACTATTTAAAATCAAGTTTATATCATGTATTCAGGTCTTTGTATGAAAATCATAAACTAATCCAAGTCCATAAAGCATCTATTAACAGTTATATATATTTATGAAAATTTATTGGTAAAGCACCGCATTTTCCTCGCAATATGTCTCGTGTTCCATGATCCTACAGTTACACGTAATGCTAGTGTTATACATTAAGCTTTTGCCAGTAATTAGCTGCTATTTCATAGCCCATTCAACGGTTTACATTTTAACAAAAATCAATTCAATAAAATTCAACACAATGTATATTCACAGCAGTAATTTCATTGGACATAATGCAAGTTAGCGATGAAGGAGAAGAGATAAACCTGGATTTCCAGCGGCAGAACTAGGGGGACCATCAACGACCGAAAATGGATTTTTGAGAACGGAAGGAAGAGGAAGCAATACAGTGAGACGGTTGCTTTGGACTTCGCTGTACGCCGAAGTCGATCGTCCTGGCTTTGCTGCTGCTTTTGCTGTTGCTGCCATTTTTCCTCTTGTGTGCTTAACTAATCCTCTGCAAATATGTGTGTGTGTGTTATCTGCGTGACGAGAAGGAGAAGATGCGAGATGTGAGAAATTTGAAGGTTTTTTAAGCGAATTCGTAGAAAGTGGAGAGTTAGTTATGGAGGTTATGATTTGAATGCCCTTTTTGAACTTATCTTAAGCGGGAGGAAATTGAGGAGTACAAATAGGATCATTTAAGATTGCTATTTAAATCTTATCCCTGTTAAAGAATTTGTATAAAATTAACCTGCCGGGTCGTAATTTCCATAAATTAAAAAAAGGATGATAATTTTCTATTTTAAAAATAAATTAACTTTAAATTTCTAATTCAAAGAACCTATAAATTTGTTACTAGTAGTACCTTATACATTAACCCACGCAATAAGCTCTTTATGTTTTATAATTATTTCATTGTTTTGTTTTAATTTATGTGATACTATTTTATTTTAAAGATATTTAATTTTATACTTTTTATTTTATATTATTTTATTTTATGATCACACAAGTATAATAATGATACTTTAAAATGAAAAGTTCTAAAATTCCTTCTCATGAATCAACAGAGTTATCAAAAACGGAGGAAGTAATTTTTTTTTTTTTTTTTTTTTTTTTCATGAATAGAATCTACTATTGTTGAAGTGCGGCAGGAGCTTAAGCTGAATCTTCATTCTTCAACGGTGTTTTAGCAGAGAGCAAAGAGAGGTAAAGCTACTATCGACTGCTCTGCTTCTGTTTCATTTGTTCTTCGTCTGAAACATAGGGTTTGTTAGATTATATATAGCTCTATCTGTAAATGGACATTACTTTACTTATTGAGGACTATATTGTTTTATTTTCCCGTTTTCTCAAAAAATGTTTATGGAATTGAACTCTTCTATAGCAATAACTGGAGCAGGGATGAGAAATTTTCTAAATCAGCTCTTTGATTTTATATTTGGAGAAGGTTAAAACCTCAGTTCAGAATTGAGAAGGCCATATAAGTAATAGGGCGAGATGGTTTTACACTTTTACGGTCTTTTTTCGTTAGGTTCAATAATATGGCTGATGCCTTCTTCGTAACAACAACAAACCCAGTACCTTATGGTAGAGAGGTTGATTCCGATAGACCCCGGCTCAATGATGCCTTCTTTGTAAGCATAGTAAATTTCAGAAGATATATTGTTCCTAAAATTGACATCAGACAGATTCGGGACTAAAATTGTACAATGGAGAGTAATACTTTGTAGTAAATTCCAAAGACGATAACTTTTAAGGAAAGCCCAATGAGGGAAACCCATCTTCAAGCTATATTAACAGATCTCATCATAGTTTTCGTTGGTAAAAGTTATGAGAAACTTTATGTCCTAGTATGTAAGTTTATTCAGTAATTTCAAGCATATTCTTTTTCTGGCTCGAATGGTCTTCCGGAATTCAGCAATGCACCTTCCGTGGCTGAGCAATCCAGGTAAACCTAGTTATGGCGTTACTTAAAGCAAGAAATATGAACAGGTTCTAACTTCAGCCTGCATTGTAGTGTCAATATCACATTGCACTTGCTGAATTGATCATTTTTATTTTTAACAAGTAGTTGAATTGATCATATTTCTTCACTCTGATGTCCTTACAGCATCCAATATATCAGGAATAACGAATTTTTTAACTTAAACGGAAGCTTAAGACATTTGGCAAATTAGTATTGATGTCTTTGAGAAATCAATATGGTCCTATAATACAAACTCTGGAAATGAATGATGTGTTGAAAGCTTATACGATGTGGTATGCCATCTTAATGAAGTACTTAGTTGTATTTGACTATAAAAAAAACTCGTATCGAAACTATCTTAATAGAGTATTTAAGCTTCCTCCTTCTCCTCTGCTCCGAGTTTCTTTTCCTTGTTGCCAAGGGTCAAATCCTTCCAATCCTTGAGCTCTTCTATGGAATCCTCAAGACTGCTAAGGCGTTGTACCTTGTATTGGTGTCTCATTGAAAAAACAATAAAAACCAAGAAATTAATTACTCCAAGCACTGCGAGCAGCCAGTAGAAGAGGTCCAGCTTTCCTTTGTTTAAATTGCTTTTAAGCCAGCTTCCTTTTGTTGCTTTTGTTATAAGGGACACTAGCAAGCTACTCACAAAATATCCCATTGAGAGTGTGCTGAGAAATAGGCCTGTGCTCATAGATTTCATCCCTTCTGGTGCCTCCCTAATGAAAAATTCAAGCTGACCTACATAGGCAAAAGCTTCACCGGCACCTACAATGAAGAATTGAGGTACTAACCAAAAAGCTCTTATTTTGAGGTTGTCGTGGATGGCATGGTCCCTCCTTAGTCGTTCTACCAAAGCTGAAGCAACCATACCAGCAACGGAGAGTACTAGTCCAATTCCAACTCTCTGAAGGCTTGTGAGTCCTTGGATGTTGTGAGTGAGTCTTCTGGCAATACGTACAGTGATCCTTTCATTTACTGAAGTAAAGAGAAGTATGCTAATAAAGAGAAAGAAGGAAAAGGAGCCTGCAGGAATGGCAAAGTTGCCGACATTCCGGTTCATGAAAGTAGCTTGTTCAATGGTGAAGGTATTCATCTGAGAGTATACTGTCCAAAACAGTATGCATGTTGACCATATGGGAATCAGTTTAAGCACCATTTTCACTTTTTCAACTTCTGTAACTGTTGAAACAATCCAACGGTTCTTGCTATTTTCATTTGCCGTGGAACTGTCATCAATAATGGCTGCCTTGTCAAGACACCTGTTTGATAACAAGTACTAGTACTGGTTAGCTTCTATTTACATCAAATGTTTGTTTTTTACTACTTATTTTACATGATGATTCTTAATTTGCCATAAAACATCTACATTCAGGTAATTAATTCTGGCCTTACATGTTAAAATTTCACTGATACATTCTGATGCAATTGCCTGTGAATATATGTAGGTTGAAGATTCCATACTTGTGATGCCTATTGTCTATTTTGTGCATTCTGTTGGGTATGATCAGATCTGCCTAGCGAGTAGCGATCCTCTCATTGGTTTTCAATTAGATAATCAGTTAAGTAATGCCCTCCCATAATTATCAGTGTTTTACATGGATAATAGATAATAGTCTTATTTAGGTGATTGAAATTAGTTCTATAAGCATCTCTAGGCTGTTACTTTTACTTTTAATATCATGCTTACCTGAGCATATGTGTATGTGGTACTTTTGCATTGTGATATTCATTCAAGAATGCAGGATCAGAAGGGTAGGAAAGCTTTCTCTTCCTCCAAGCCAAGAACAAAACTCTCCATATGATAGTCAAAGGACTTCCTTGAGGCTTCTTGAATCTATAAAATGTCGTTCCACCAATCAATACAGCCACACCCAGGACCATCGTGCCTGCTGATATCCCGTATCCCCATCCTCTTCCTACATTGTCTTGTAAATACACCAATACAGTCACTGCAAACAAAGAACCCAGGCTTATGCAGAAATAGAACCTGTTGAAGAAGTATATCATGGATTTGTTTTCCTTAGGATCTGATGGGTCAAATTGGTCTGACCCAAACCCGGAAACGTTTGACTTGATTCCACCTCCACCAAGAGCTAGGGTGTATAGTGCTGTATAGAGTAGAGCAAGTTGCTGGCTGCTGGCTGCAATGCAGTGACCTTTTCTTGAATCACATTCAGGGGGCTTCATGCTTCGAATGGATGTCGCCAGTGTCAAAAGTGTTACCCCCTGGTTAGACACGAGATACATATTATGGATGTTCAAGTGTTAAAACAATATTTATTGCTTCATTTATGAACTGTAATACATAGAAAAATTTAAAAATCTAGAAGCATGTAAATGATATAGGCAATAATATGTAGAAACTTCCTATTTCTAAGAGAAACAAGTAAGCTTTACATGTAATGCTTTCAGTGAATAGCAAATCTTTTAGCAGTTGGAGAACCAGACACATAGGCTAGAATTGCGCACAGGTCTTGTTTCCTTTTCAGATCATTTTCTTTTACTGAATCTAGGCTACATGTTGTCTATTAATGTGAGGATTCTTTTTTCCATTTCAGATTTTCCTTGTTGATATAGGAGACAACTTTTCTATCTCTAATTTGGCTCAAGAATCTTACCAAAGCAGCAATTGAAGCAAAGATTGCAACAGTCAAATAACGGCCAAGTTTAGCATCTGCAAGGAAACCACCTAGAAGACCAAGAAGATTAAGTGTGCCCATGAAGTTGGTGACAATGTTGGCAGATTTGGAGGCTGGAAGATGTAAGTCTCCAACCAAGTATGTAACTAAATTCATCGATATCCCCATAACACATATCCTTTCTGATAACTCCGTTCCTATAACAAAATTTTTAGTTATAAGACTGCAAAAACATTTGTTACACTCAAGATATTAGACAAAGTTTTATGGTAGGAAGGGCACCTAGAATGAGTCCTGCAGCTAGCCATCCCCCTGTTCGAGACTTATCAACCGGATTTCCTCGAAAATCAACTAGAGTTCCATCTTCTGCACCATCTTTGCCAGCATGGTTATCAACCAAAACCTATGCATGATTAAAAGAAAGCTTAGATGAGATATGTAAGCATAAAAATAATAATATTCTTGAATGGAAGAGAATAACCGAGTCTAATTACCATTGCTGTAAGAGGGCCTTCACAGAAATGGGAATAGAAACAGAGGTTTAACTATGAAGGAGGGGATGATATTATATTTGGATTCTTGACTATATAGTTTAAAGAAAAGATAAAGATGAATGATTAGGCCAAAATATTAGAAAGGTAGGCTGTTGCAGAAGCATTCTACTGCCTCAATATGTTTTAAAGCAGGAAGGTACTGACTGATAATTGCAGTTTTGTTTGTATTTGGAAGGATAATATTGTGGTTGGAATAGCTTACAACCTACTGAGCCATTAGATTGGAAATTGACATATGTTTGAATGAACGTGCTTCTTATCTACACAGAATGGGACCAGCTGTTTCAGCCTTCAGGTTATTCCCTCTTCTTTTTACAAATTACATCTGCTTACTTTGATCTTTGACAGTGAACTTGATATAGGCTGGATTCAGGTAAAGGTTGAGGTGAATATCATGTTAAATCTCAGTCACAGAAAAAAACCTTTTTTTAGCTGAATGGCATATTGTTTCTCAATCCAATAGTCAAATCACCTTTATCTATAAATAATGCTGTCATTTCTCCCATGTTATTGGAAGAACTGTATAGTAAGAATCAAGCATATAACTTTTGCAGAATTGTTCACACATGTAACTTTGCCATAAACAACTTCGCATCTTTTCAGGAAAAACTTAATTTAGACATTAAACGAATCAAGTAATGTAAGTGTTGATTATGTTTTGGTACAATGGATACAGTTATTCATTTTTCGATTTTTTGGTCTACCATTATGTGTATTTTGGTCACTTATTTGGCCATATATTGCATATTTTTCTCCTCATTAATCCTACCCCGGCCCCCCATTCACCGTCCTTATCCCAGGTCTCTCGTCTCTCCCCTCATTGATACAGTATGTATGTATATATTGTGTCAAGAAGTTTAAATACGCTAAGTATACTTAAGTTTGATATGTTTAAGATAATGGGAGAAGTTGGCTAATTATCTATCTTTGTTTTTATCTTAATCAACAGTCTAGATGCAACAGCTGTTTGATACGTTGATAAATTTGAGAGGATTTACGAAATAGTAATCTGAATTTGTGGGAAAGTTAGGTAATGTGTTGAAAATGTTGAAAACTAACATTAGTAGAAGTAAATTGAATTCTTGGGACGTGAAGCTAGCTGCTATATTAGAAAAAGAGGTGGTATTTATATTGGTTTTGTTCACTCCATAGTTATTGTGAGCTAGAAATAAGTTAAGAACATTAACTACTAACATTATCTTCATTATAAATTAGAACAAGGACAAGTACTAACAATACTGAGGTTTACGTTAATTTTTCGCCACTATGGCGCTAGCTAGCTTTATTTCGTCAAGCATTGAGAACTTATGGAATAATTTTATTTTATTTTTGAGTTTAACCATCTTGTATTCAAAATCTAGTGGTTCGATTAATTTAGATTCATATCGAGCAGGTTCGTTTAAAAGGTAAAGTGTACCCTATCATAATGTTTCATATTCCCTAGGCTCGAATCCGAGTTTTTTGTTTAAGGTTAGAGAAATCTCTAACTATTCCACCTCACCTATTGGTGACTACGAATAATAATAGCTGAACCATAGTAATTGTTGCAACTGCTGCATAGCTAATGGCCTTCAGCTAGCTACTAAAATAGCCTTAACAAATTGACATCTAAGTTCTGCATTAAGTGAATGCTCTTCTATTTTTGTATCAGCGCTTGTGTTTCCAGATCGTCATTTCCTTTTGCGTGCATATAATTACTTGCACAATAAATGTGTAATCGAGGTTCGATTTTTGTCAAATTTTAATATTTGAGTAGACAAATTCACGTCATTCTTAGACGTCCCGTTGGAAATTGTTGGTACTATTCAGGATCAACCACACAAGAGAACCCTTGTCTACTTATCTGTCCAAATTGCCAATGGTGTCAATGGGACCATGTTTTTGTTGTAATCCTCATTTACAAATCGCACATAAGTACAAATAGGGATTCTCAATCGAAGAGACTGCTGATAGGGTTTCTGCAAAAACTACTGGATGTTTATTTTGTGTGGCGTGCTATGTGAAGCCAAATTAATGAGTTAATAACTACTAAACCATGTAACTATCCATTGGTTATATTAAATGCTTAAATCACTAGCTTTACTCCATATTTTGAGACAAATATAGCTTTAAAAATAGTTTCATATAACATATTTAAGCTTTAAGCCGATGATCTTCCGGAAATAACTTTTTTACCTCCACAGGGTAAGAATAAGGTTTGCGTACATGTTACTCTCTCCAAATCCCACACAGTAGAAGTACACTAGGTATTGTTGTTATTATATTTTCGTTTAAAGGGACCAAAGTTGAACATCCCAACTATATCAAGGTTTAGTAAGATTTTATGAGGATCAAATTCAAAGTTTATATATAAGTGATAAACTTTTATATATATATATA
>AWOL01S0145869.1:1279-11630 GCA_000715115.1 Nicotiana otophora
AAGAGACAGCCGTAATGGTGGCCCAGGATCCTAAGTCTCCTCTCACATACCAAACACCTTCACCTACATACCAAACGCCTTCGCCCATATTCCAGCCTTCACCCCCAGAAACCAACAACCTACTACCACCTACCACGCCTATAACACTCAAACCACATATTACAACTCACCACCACCTGCCCGCCAAAACTACCAAACACCAAGACCAAACATCGACCGCAGACAATCTAGACAATACACCCCAATTGCTGAGCCCATAGACCAATTATATGAGAGATTGAAGGTTGCTGGTTATGTCACTCCCATCCTTGCCGTTGCTATGGAGAACTCCTCTCAGTGGATTAACCCGAACAATACATGTGCCTATCATTCAGACATGAAGGGTCATACAATTGATGAGTGTCGCACATTGAAAGACAAGATTCAGACACTGATCGACAACAAGGTCATACGGGCAAAGGAAGTTGCACCAAATGTTCGTAATAATCCTCTCCCAGATCACAGAGGTGAGCGAGTGAATGCGATAGAGACTGACGAGGAATGGGATTCAGAGGGGTCAATCAGACTCTTTAGGGAGGGGGATGATCCTAAAATCTCTCCGGTCACCCTCACACCTGTTGTGGTACAAACCCAAGCACCATTTGAAGTCGAGGTAACTATACCCTTCGCTGTGACAGTAGGCCCCGTGCCTTCTTACAAGTCTGATGCTATCCCATGGGATTATGTTGCAGAAGCAAGGAGAATATGAAAAGAAAAAATGGAGGAAATAGGTGCGGTGCAAGGCATGACTAGAACTGGTAGAGTCTATACACCTGAGCACCTGATAGGAACAAGCAAAGAAGCTGTATCTAAGCCGCTTGTTATTGAGACTGGCCCTGATGACCTTTATAGAAAGGTACAAGCAAGGGAATACTCTGTTGTTAATCATCTGAACAAAACTCCCACTCAGATATCCATCTTGTCACTGCTGCAAAACTCCAAGACACAAAGTAATGCCCTGATGAAAGTTCTAAGCGAAGCTTATGTACCCACCAACATCACTAGTGGGGAGATGGCCAATATGGTCGGGCAGGTACTGGAAAGCCACAAAATCACCTTTCACAAGGATGAATTACCACCAAAAGGACTAAGTCATAACAAGACACTACACATCATAGTGCAATTTGAGAATAAGCTCATCATCAGGATCCTGATAGATGGGGGTTCAAGTCTCAATATTTTCCCACTGACTACTCTAAAGAGGTTGGGTAAAGGCCTGCACGAGATACAGATAGGAATTATGAATGTAAAGGCGTTTGATGGATCCCAAAGAGCCACAATTGGAGAAATCAACCTCAACCTACAAATGGGCCCGACCTGGTTTAATGTTGAGTTCCAAGTGCTGGATATATCTACTACCTATAATCTATTGTTGGGACGACCTTGGATACACGTCACTGGGGCAGTGTCTTCTACTCTGCATCAGGCTGTGAAGTTTAAATGGAATCATCAAGAAGTGATTATCCATAGGGATGGAAGCAACCCCATCTACACTAATCAAACCATTCTAGTCATTGAGAATAAGAAGAAGCTGGGTGGAGAAATGTACCATCGCATTGGGCGATTCAACGCAATTGAAAAGGATCGATGGTGGAGTAACAAGATAGAAATCATATTAATATGGACAGGATATGAACCTGGCAAGGGTCTCGGCAAAAACCTCCAAGGCAGCACCAAACCCGTACAACCGCAGCGTCATGGCACAACCTTTGGGCTCGGATATGAATATACTTAGAAAGAGTACCAGGATTGGTCACCGCCAAGGCATGGTCCATATTATCCGCTAGAAAAACCAGTACCACCTCAGCACCAGACATTTCATCAAGCTGACATAATGTGGCAATCTGAGGAAGATGAAGCCTTAGCTGGCATGAGGAAACTATTTCTGGATAAAGAAGATATAGATTGTAGTGCGATAGTTTAGGATGAGGATGAGGAGGAAGACCTTACCATTCAGACTGTGGGGAAAGGAGCTGTTCTCAAAAACTGGACTGCTACACCATCCCGGGCCCGTCGAGTTCCAGGGTAGCTTGGTAGATTATCATTAATTAGTTTTAAGCATTTGAAACATTTTCAGTATTGTGCTTTGAAATAATTGCTCAAGTAATCAAGCCACATTTTTTAACGTTTTGAAGATTTCAATTAATGCATTGCTACCTTTCGTGTTTACTATTATTCTCTACATTTTCTCTTTTTACATCATTTTTATTACCTATCCCGATGAACCTGTGACTGTGACATGTAATGAGACAACACAACATAATAATAGTGATTCAAAATACCTGGAAGATGATACGATACCTGAGGAAATCGTCAGAGAAGTGAATTTTTTTGAAAAGAAGCCAAAGTCTAATTTGGACGAAACTGAAGCAGTTAACTTAGGGGATTCCAAACTGGTCAAGGAAATGCGCATAAGTATTCATCTATCACCGTCAGCGAAAGAAGAGTACATCAGATTCCTAAAACAATATGAAGATATCTTTCTATGGTCCTACGATGATATGAAAGGTTTGAGCACATCCATAGTAGCTCACAAGTTACCCACTAATCCTACATGTCCACCGGTAACGCGAAAGCTCAGAGAATTCAAGCCGGATATGAGTTTGAAGATAAAAGAGGAGGTCACCAAGCAGATCAAAGCCAAGGTTCTTGGAGTGGTCGAGTACCCGACTTGGTTGGACAACATTGTGCTAGTTCCGAAGAAAGATGGGAAAGTCACAGTATGTGTTGACTACCAAGATCTAAATAGGGAAAGTCCCAAAGATGATTTCCCGTTGCCTAATATATACAAATTGATTGACAAATATGCCAAACATGAACTCCAATCCTTTGTGGATTGCTGCGCGGGGTACCATCAGATGTGGATGGATGAGGAGGATGCTGAAAAGACAACCTTCATCACGCCATGGGGAGTATATTATTATAAAATGATGCCATTTGTTCTGACGAACGCCAGAGCCACCTATATGAGAGCCATGATAACTATTTTCCACGACATGATGCACAAAGAGATAAAAGTGTACGTGGATGACGTTATCATCAAATCCAAAAGAAGTACATATCACATAGCGGATTTGAGAAAATTCTCCGATCGGCTTCGAAAGTATAATCTGAAAATGAATCCTACCAAGTGTGCTTTCGGAGTCCTCGCCGAACAATTGTTAGCATTCGTCGTCAGTCGTAGAGGGATTGAGTTAGACCCATCAAAAGTCAAAGCAATCCAAGACTTTCAACCTCCAAAAAATAAGAAAGATGTGATGAGCTTTTTAGGGCATCTTAATTACATCAGTCGCTTCATAGCACAATCAACAATTATATGTGAGACGATCTTCAAAATGCTGAGGAAAGATGCTGCAACAAGTTGGACTGAAGAATGCCAGAAAGCCTTCGACAAAATCAAGAAGTATTTATCCAAACATACCGTTCTGGTCCAACCAGATCAAGGAATACCACTGCTGCTTTATTTGTCTTTACTGGATGGAGCTTTTGGTTGCGTTTTGGGACAACATGATGAAACTGGAAGAAAAGAGCAGGCAATATACTATCTGATCAAGAAATTCACGCCCTACGAAGCCCAGTACTCTTTGCTGGAATGCACCTGCTGTGCTTTGACATGGATAGCTCAGAAGTTGAGGCATTAGTTCTGTGCATACACTACATGTCTCATATCAATGATGGATCCACTGAAATATATCTTTCAGAAGCCCATGCTTACGTGTAAGTTAGAAAAGTGGAAAATATTGCTGAGCGAGTTTGACATCGTCTATGTAACTCTGAAGGTGGTCAAAGGACAACCATTGGAAGATCATCTAGTAGAAAATCCCATAGACGGAGAATACAGACCATTGAAAATGTATTTTCCCGACGAGGAGGTGTCGTTCGTGGGAGAAGATATCACTGAAGCATATGATTATTGGAGAGTGTTCTTCAATGGAGTATCAAACTTCAAAGAAGTAGGTATTGGAGCTGGTTTGGTATCAGAAACTGGCCAACACTATCCGGTATCTGCAAAACTTAGGTTTTGATGCACCAACAATATGGAAGAATATGAGGCTTGTATCTTGGGACTCGGGTTCGCCATTGACATGAATGTCCGGACGTTGTTGGAAATTAGAGATTCCAATCTGTTAGTGCACAGGTTTTAGGAGAATGGTCTACAAAGAACACCAATATATTGCCATATTTGTACTATGTACAAGAGCTGATCAAAAGGTTCACAAAGATAGAATTCAAACATGTTCCGAGAATTCGAAATGAGTTCGCAGATGCATTGGACGCTCTATCTTCCATGATACAACACCCAGACAAGAAGTTCATCGATTCTGTCCCAAAAGGAATTTATAAATAGCCAGCTTGTTGTGATCATGTTGAAGAAGAGAGCGATGGAAATCCGTGGTTCCATGATATCAAGGAATATTTGGCAAAAAGAGAATATCTAGAGCACTCTACCCATACTTAGAAGCGCACGCTTCGAAGATTAGCCAACCATTTCTTTCAAAGCGGAGGAATTCTCTATAGAAGAACTCTTGGCTTGGGGTTACTATGGTGTGTCGATGCCAAGGAAGCATCCAGATTGCTCGAGGAAATACATGCTAGAACTTGCGGACCGCACATGAAAAGCTTTGTCTTAGCCAAGAAAATACGAAGAGCATGGTCTTTCTGGATGACTATGGAAACAAACTGCATCAAGTATGTTCAGAAATAACACCCATTGAGCTCAATGCAACAAGTGCACCCTGGCCTTTCTCCGCTTGGGGCAGGGATGCCATTTGTCCAATCGAACCCACTGCTTCAAATGGGCATAGGTTCATTCTAGTGGCCATATAATATTTCACAAAATGGATCGAAGCCACATTTTACAACGGGATCACATTGTTTGTCGGTTCGGAGTGCCAGAGTCAATCATCACCAACAATGCCGCAAAACTCAACAGTGATCTAATGAAGGCCATGTGTGGAAATTTCAAGATCAAGCATAAGAATTCCACAACATACAGGTCGCAAATGAACGAAGTTGTAGAAGCCGCCAACAAAAACATCAAGAAGATACTGAGGAAAATGGTAGATAATTATATAAATGACACGAGAAGCTTCCATTTGCTCTGCTCGGGTATCGTACTATGGTTCGCACATCAACTGGGGCAACTCCCTACCTATTAGTTTACGGTACTGAAGCGGTTATTCCTGCCGAGGTAGAAATCCCTTTTTTAAGAATTATACAAAAGGCTGAGCTCAGCGATGCAGAATAGGTGCAGAGCCGCTACGAACAACTAGCTCTTATTGATGGTAAAAGAATGAATGTGCTGTGTCACGGTCAACTCTATCAGAAGAGGATAGCAAGAGCCTTCAACAAAAGTGTTAGACCGAGGCAATTTACACTGGGGCAATTGGTGCTAAAACGAATCTTCCCAATTCAAGATGAAGCCAAAGGGAAATTTTCACCCAATTGGGAGGGTCCCTATATGGTTCATCGGGTACTGACAGGAGGAGCACTTATACTTGCAGAAATCGACGGATAGATTTGGCAAAAACCGATCAATCCAGACGCAGTCAAAAGATACTATTAGGATTGTTCACACTTCTACACTTGATGTAACTGAACTACGCTTGACCTGATTCCCATTTAAGAGGGGATACGTAGGAAGCCCTGTGGGTTCAGTCAAATCTTAATAAAATCTTCATTTTGCCATGGTCTGAAACAAGGGGCAAGATCGTAAGTTCAGTCGACTTTGTCGTGTATGGAACCACTAAAAACTATTGTTAGAAGTATGCATTTAAACTGGGGAAGAATTTTGAGGAGGACCCTCAAATTTCTAAGAAAAAAGGAGGTTGTAATGTCTCTAAATGTGTCACAGTCATCGGCTCATCTAGACTATTTGATCTTACATACTTTTGCAAATATTTTGTCAAATGCATACATATTTTCAAAAACATTGTTTATACAGCCGGATACTACCCAGGATAACTCAAACAGGACTGCAAGACAAGAGTGAAGGCAAAGCAAGTAGTCAAGAGCACGAACCAACCTTTCCCCCCCAAAACACATAATGTTTCTTTGAATCCAGGCACAACAAACACAACAGGAATATTTGAAAATATATACACATAACAAAATCACTATCTTCATAACGACAAGGTTGCCAAATGCAACACATTTTTCCTAAGCCTACATGCTTCTTTTTTTTCGAGTTTGAGCAAGCACTCACTAGGTTATTAAGGCTACAAGGTACAAATTCGATCAAATTTCCTAAAGCCTTATGAAAACCTTCATAAGGCATGAATCAAACAAAATCTTCACAAGGTAGAAAATAAAACAGAGGCAAGTCGGGAAAAGAAAAGATATATATATATATATATATATAAGATTGTTTACAACATCCGAGATGGAGACTAAGGGCTAAGTTTCTTGACTATCTCCGAGGGCGGTCTCTTCTCCATTGGGCTCCACCCCCCTCTCGAACCCACTCTTGCTCCCATCATCATCATCATCATCATCAGAAGCCAAGGCTTCAGCATCGGCTTCGAGCTCTTTAGCCCTTTTTATCTCTCTAGTGAGATCGAAACCTCGAGCATGGATCTCCTCGAAGGTCTCCCTCCGAGATCAGGACTTAACAGGTTCGGCAACCCAATGTGCTCGAGTGTTGGCGGTATCGGTTGCCTCTTTTGCTTGTACCTGAGCAGCTTCAGCACCGGCCCGATGGACGGCCACAAATGCATCTGCATCGGCCTTTGCCTTTTCGGCCTCAGATTTGGCCTTGACAAGTTCAGAGGCCAACCGAGCCTCAAGCTCCTATATTCTTTTTGCTTGAACTGAGCTTTTTTCTTTCATACTTTGAACTTTGTTTTCGGCTGATGATAATTGGGCTCAAGCAGCCTCTTTCTCTGTAGTAAAGCGGTCCATACCTTCTTTCCAATTCAAGGACTCCACTTTTATCACATCAACCTCCTCGTGGAGTTACCCGATCATCTCGAGTTTCTGCTACAACTGTGAGACCGAAAACTTACCCATCGTTCCCGTATTGAGCCCATAGGCTTTTAATAGTATCATTACCTATTCGGACATATCGGTCTGATCTTGGTGAGCTTTGTCCAACGCAGCTCGGAGGCCTTTGAGTTTCTCTCCCCTTTGCCCTAAGAGGAGCTTAAGGGCGTTCCTCTCCTCCGTGACCCATTGAAGGTCAGCCTCATATCGACGTAACTCAGTTCGAGACCGAGAACATGCTTCTCGATGAACTGATACAGCCTACAAAGAAAGAAGAAGCAAAGTTAGAAAAGCAAAACAAACATAAAAGTAATATCCACGAAAAGAGTTAAAGCTTACCCGATTCAGAGCTTGCTGCACTTTCGTAGAAAAGGCCTGACACATCACTAGGGCCAGCAGCATCCTCCACCCCAGTAAACAAATCGCATAAGGGATCCTCCCCTTCATGAGATCGGTTCATCTCGAGGGCCCCCGAAGCTTGGGCTTCCCGAATCTCTCCTTCGAAAACAGCAGGGAAAGTGGGCGAGTCTTTGATTACTATTGCCCCAAGCGAGTCACTTGGGGCGTTCTCTTCGGTTCGAAGAGAGTCAAGGATGGGCCCTTCAGATATATCCACCATCCATTGACTTTGATGTGAGATATCCTTGATCTCCAAAAGCGCTGGAACTTTGCCCGAATCTTTCTCCGATGTATTCTCAGTTCGAGGCGGAGCCTTGTAAACCACCATCGATCCAGCTGCATGTGGGGCATCAATGGTTTTCTTCACTCGGGCCACCAGTTCGGACCCATCGTCCTTTTCTTCTGCCTCGTCTTCATCCCTCAGACACCGAACTGATTCTAAGGTTAAATGGACGGTATTCTTCCTCGACTTACGAGCCTTCGGTTTTGGGTTTTCGAAAGTAGAAGCCCTTTTTCTCTTATGTCGGTTTAGAAACCGGGGCCAAAGTTTTCTCCTCGCCGGAAAGAGGTCTCAAAGTATATGGAAACAGTTCGAACTATCAATGATGCGATAAAGGAGATTACCCTGATTTCTGGCCTCCCATCGGCCCTTTGACAAATCGCTCCATGAGCGCTCGGCGTATGTAAAAATCAAAGCTAGGGCCCGTACCCAGCCCTTGAGGTCGAGAACCACACAGGGCATCCAAGGAACCACTACACCAGAAAAGGGGTTATCAGTAAGAAAGGAAACGAAGGGGAAAAACAATGGGAGAACAAAGTTACACTTATGCTTCATGTTCCATTCTTCAGGAAATGGCATCTTCTCGGCTTGAATTAGATCTGGCGTCTTCACTCGAACAAACCTTCCCATCTAGCCTCGATCCTTGTCCTCATCTATGCTAGAGAACAGAACCTTGGTACCCTGGCACTGTAGTTTTATTAACCCTCCTCAAAAGAGGTGGGGGCAGTACAATCTAATGAGGTGGTCGAGGGTGAAAGACATCCCCTCGATTTTTCTCACAAAGAAACGGATAAGAATGACAATCTGCCAAAAAGAAGGATGGATATGGCCTAAGGTTATTCGGTATTTACGGCAAACATCTATGATAACAAGGTCGAGGGGGGCTAACGTGAAAGGGTAAGTGTACACACTTAAAAACCCTTCCACATGAATAGTAATATCCTCCTCGGGAGATGGGACTACCACTTCTTTGTTCCCCCAGTTATAATCTTTTTTTATCTATTCCAGATATCCCCTGGTTATCGAACACAAATACCTCGATACCGACTCACATCAGCCCAGAACCGAAGAGCCTTTGTCGACCTTAAAATCAGAGGTAAAAACACACGCCAGGAAATTGCACTTCTCAGGCCGTGGATCCACCGGTGTTTTGTCGGCGGCAGATTGAGAAGGAAAAGATTTTTATTTTTGGGGGACGGTTTTTGATGTTTTCACCATTTTTGGATTTACTGAAGGAGATAACAAAGACTTGGTGTTTTGGAAGAAGGATTTTGCAGAGAGGAATCACAGATTTGCGGATGAACTAAGAAGATAAGAAAAAGAACTTTGGAAAATTTGGAAGATTGAAGATGTAAAAGTGATAAATGGTAAAAGGAAGGGCTATTTATAGATTGAAGCAATGACGGTTCAATATCAGCGGTGGTCGATCACCGTCTGACATGCATTTAATGCCTCGGTAAACTAAATTGACAGGATAGCTATCCCGTACGTCATGGTCGGGCTCGATGCAAACGTAAGTTCATATCCAATCGAGCCATTGAGAAATCATATCGTTTCTCACTAAATCCTTCCCAAGAAATCAGGGGACTATATGTATACGGTAAAAACTGGTTAGTCCTTCGTACGAACTAGTCGAAATGGTAATGCATTGGATCAAAGATCTGGTTGAGGTCCGAAGTCAGGTCATCAAATTTCGAGCCCCAGGGACTGACCTTTATCGAGCTCGATATTATTATCGAGCTTGAATCCAAATCGAACTATAATGAAGTTATTGAGCTATGAGGCAATGCGAAATTATCGAGCGTAATATTCATAGGCCGACCGGCACTAACCCCGAATCGATACCGGACTACGAATTAGAATCGAGCCCAAGTTAAGAGCGAGAGCTCGAGTCAATATCGAGCTCACAGACAAGAGCCGTTGCAACCGCACTAGGGGAGAGAATCCTGGCAGGAATTAGGGAAAAGCTAATTCATCATGGGCTCCCCACTATGTATTTGTTATTATATCTAAAGTAGGATCCCTTCACTATAAAAAGGATGATTGTTGCTTTTGTAAAGGGACATTCACATTGTAACAAGAATCCTATTCTCATATTGAAAGATTAACCTTTTGTGCTCCATTACTTCATCTTATATTGCTCATTCATTTTCCTCCTTTCTACTGTGTTTATCTTTCATCCCCTTATCGTTAAGATTGGATTTTTCTATTTCTCTTTACGATTTGTGTCAAGTTATACCACATACCCTTAGAACTACATAAAAATTCAACTCTATCCGATTTTCCGGGTAAACAGTTTGGCACCTACCGTGGGGCTAAGGAAAATAGTGGTTATTTGGTACAAATCTACAAAACATACCATTTTACGCTTGTTTCCGGATTAGCAACAATGAGCTATCAATGAAATGTCCTTACTTATCGACAACGAAGCTGGTCTTCAAGGTGAGAACAATAATGTGATGCCCAGAACCGAAAGGCCGCTTGTCAACGCCATTGAAGCTCGAGTCGAAGTGCCATTAGACGTTAATTTGCATGTAGCCATTGAGGCCAACTTACATTCTGAACCTGGNCAATAATGTGATGCCCAGAACCGAAAGGCCGCTTGTCAACGCCATTGAAGCTCGAGTCGAAGTGCCATTAGACGTTAATTTG
>AWOL01S0145873.1:0-19833 GCA_000715115.1 Nicotiana otophora
AGGACAATTCATTGAACCTGATGGCATACTCTGACACCATCATAGTACTTTTGACGCAGCTGCTCAAACTCGGTACGCCATGCATCCGAAGGGGATATGGAATAAACTCCATAAAAAGCATATCTGAAAATTGAATCCAAGTGAGTGGCGTCGCATCAATTAGCCTACAATCCTCATAATCCTACAACTACCTATATTCCACCCCTGATAGCTGAAATGTAGTAAATGCTACTCTGCTCACCTCCACAATGCCCATGGTGCAGAGAATATGGTGGCACTTATCTAGAAAACCCTGCGCATCCTCAGTAACTACGCCACTGAAAATAATAGGGTCATACTTCTTGAACCGCTCAAGCCTCTTTTGCTCCACCTTTGATGCCTCTGCCCTGACCTCAGGTTAGATCGGAAGAACGGGTTATGTTGCATAACACCTGAAACCTTATTAACGTGGACCTGCTACTCTGGAGTACGGGTCGCACGAGTCTGAGCTTCTCCCCTGGCCTAAGATGTAACTGGTGCAGTTGGGATCAATCTCGCCTGAGCTAAAGTGCTGAGCATACTCAGAAAATGTGCCAAAGTCTTCTCAAGTCTTGGGGTGGTAGCAGGCACCTTCGGTGCCTTTCCCCAATCGGATCTACTGATGGCTCCTCAACTGCTACTCTGGTAGGTGCTCTGCCACCGGCTCTGGAGGCAACATTATCAGTAACTGTAGCTCGTGTCCTCACCATCTATGAGAGAATAGAATGGCAAAGGCTCAAACTCCAAAATTCATAAATCCGCATGATAGGAATGAAGGAAGTGAATTTTCCTAATAGTCTCGTAGCCTCTCGATGATAAGTACATACGTCTCCGTACGAATCCGCAAGACTCTACTGAACTTGCTTATGACTCGTAGCACCTATGAACCTAGAGCTCTGATACCAACTTGTCATGACCCGAAAGCCTAAGACATGTTGAGTTATTAACATAATTAAATCATTTAATCATTAAACATAAATCAGTAATGACCTACATAGCCAAAATCGATCAATAGTTATACACTTCCCAAAAACGGTAGTACAGAGTCATAAGCTCTACTAAGTACACTAAATCTTTAAATAACATATTGTTTTGGAATGAAAATAACAGTGGAAATGAAAGACAGCAGAAGGTGACTCTGAGTCCTGCGAACATCAAACATGTATACCTTGCGGTCTCCACAGCACAACACAACAGCTAACTAATGTCTAGCACACTCTGAGGTGCCCTGATATGCACAAAATGTGTAGCAAGTGTATCATGAGTGCACCAGAGTGGTACCCAGTAAGTATCAAGACTAACCTCGATGGAGTAATGACGAGGTTTAATTCAAGACACCTACTAGTCAAATAACCTGTGAAGAATATCAATATAGAGCTAACCGAGGAACGAATATCAATACAAAGTTAAACATGGAAAGAATAACAATTTAAAGATAGCTGTAAAAGTAAAAACAGTAAATGACAATAATGAGTAACCAGGTTTTAACGCAACAAAATACTCAGAACACAGTTAAAGTACCAGTGAAACCAATTAAGGAAAACAAATGACAACCAAATAATCAGGCCGTCCTAAAACCAGGTTTACCACAAGAATCACCTTGAGGTACCACACCTCATAATCACATATCACGAGTTCCAAATCACGAATCATATACACATGACACCTCGTTCCCCAATTATCAATCACAACTGCATGGACAACTCATGTTTCACGGACAACTCACGTGCTAATATCACAATCTGCCCAGCATGGTCACAAGTTCACTATCACAATTCACCCGGCGTGGTCACATGCCAATATCACAATCCGCCCTGCATGTTCACTGGCTAACAGTCCAACCATATCGTAGAGAAAATAGATGTACAAGAATACATGTGCATGATCAAAGAATATCAAGTTTCATAATCCTGAACTGATTTAAATGACATGTTATGATGTATGCATGTGTAAGTGTACTAACACAGCCCAAGTCAACAAGTAATATCAAAGATATCGAATATCACATTGGAAACAACACTACAAGTCGCGTAATATGCATGACACACACAAGGAACATCACACCATTTCACGAATATCATCAACAGTATGCCTTCAGGCCATCACATATCATCCCTAACATAGTCCCCCTTGTCTCGGCACGTGCGCAACAATACATTTAATGCCCGCCTTGTCTCGCCACACGATCATCAATAATTATCCCACCTTGTCTCCCTACATGCACAAACCTAAGATATGTATATAGCCCTCTTTGTCTCGCCGCATGTGCAAAATCAATAATAATAATAATAACACGATAGAAACCTCGTGCAAACAACCCAACAAAGTTAAGCAAGATACTTACCTCAAAATCCCTCAATCAATATTCTAATAATACTTTTCCTCTAAAATTCACCTCCGCTTGACTCAAATATAACCAAATCGACTTAATAATATCAAATAATGCAAGAGAAACAAATTCCAACAAATAAAGTTAAGATCTTTACACAATTTTTCAAAAGTAAACAAAAGTCAACCCTGGGCCCGCCGGGTCAAAACCCGAGTCCAAGGGTAGATCTTGACTATCCATAACTCCACGAGTCAAAATATGTGTTTTGTTTTCAAATCCGAATCCAATTCGACTCTCAAATCTCAAATTTTTATTTTTCAAAATATAGAAAATAATCCTCAAAATTTTATTTCAAATCTCATGATTTAGATGTTAAATCTCATATTTATAATCATGTAATATAATTGAAAATTGGTCGAAATCACTTACCAGTTGGTTGTATGTGAAAATTCGTCCTTAGAATTGCCTCCTACAGAGTCTAGGGTTCCAAAATATGATAAAATAAAGCATAGCAGTGTTTCCAGCCCTTTTGTTGCAGAAGTCGCAAATGCGACCTAGGTTCACAAATGAAAACCCGCAAATGCGAAGAATGATGGCGAAAGTGACACCTATCACAATCCTACCAATGTCGCAAAAGCGACAATATGTTCGCAAATGTGAACCAAGAACACTTCGCAAAAGCAACCTCGTGATCGCAAATGTGAAATTCCCCAGCATAAAGCACCATCGCAAATGTGACAATGGCTTTGCATTTGCGAAGCGAGCCCACAATGAGAACCGGATCTCGCATTTTCGAGACGTGAAGCACCAGCAAAATACCAGAACAATCTGAACTCTCTCAACTCTCCGAAATGTGTCCGAAACTCAGACGAGCTCCCGGGGCTCGACACCTAACATCCACACAAGTCAAAACATATCATACAAACTTGCTCATGCAATCAAAACACCAAGATAACATCAGAATGAACCTCGAGAACTTCTAAAAACACAACCACTCGTTAGATTCCTATCAGACCAACTCGGAATGACACCAAATTTTGTAGAAAAGTCACAAACAAAAAAATGGACTTATTCCAAGTCCCAAAACTAAAATCCCGATAGCCAATAAGTCAAATCATGGTCAAACCTAAGAAATTTCTAAACCGTGAAATTGCCAACTTTTTTGGCAAAACAATCCAATTCAACCTAGGGACCTTTGAATTCAATTCCGGGCATACTCCCAAGTCCAAAATTATAATAAGAACCTATCGGATCGATCTAAACACCATTCCGAGGTCATTTTCATAAAAGTCAAACCTCGGTTAATATTTCTAACGTAAGGTTCTAGAATGAGAATCATTCATCCAAATTAATCCCGAATCACTCAAAAATTAAAATTGACCATGCATGCAAGTCATAATACACAACATGAAGCCACTCGTGACCTCGAACCACTGAACAAAATGCTAAATCTTAGAATGATCGGTCGGGTCGTCACACAGGGAGTGAGACTCACTGACCCTTCCCTTGTTGAACAAGAATTCAAAGACTTTTTCCTATAACTGCTAAGGATTTGTGCTACTGAAATACCCTGCATTAATGCTACTATAGCCAGAAATTGATCGTATTGGAATAGGGAATAACAACAAGGACATGTAGAATCAGTATCAAGAGAGGAAATATGCCAAGCTCTTAAGGAGTTGCCAAATGAAAAAGCACCTAAAGTTCTTCGTAACAGGAAAACTCTTGAAGAGTATTAATTGCACAACTATAACCCCAGTACCTAAGATCTCAAGCCCCACATCTGTTAGAGAGTTCCGGCCAATTGCGAGGTGTACTACACTCTAAATATTGATTGCCATTATCATCACAACAAGGCTGAAGACAGTAGCAGACTAACTAGTTGGCCCCTCCCAATTAACATTCGTTGAAGGCAGGAATATACCATGTAATGTTATAATTACACATGAATTGGTAAAGGGATACACACCATAGGGGTGTCTCTAAGATGTCTGATTAAAGGAGATATTAGGAAAGCTTACAACTTAGTTGAATGGCCCTTTATGAGAATAATGTTGTTGGAAAGTGATGACTCGGCCAGTCATTTTTAGTATTTGAGCTATGTTCCCCTTTTTGATGCTCCTCGTATGTGTATTTATGGTTATGTGACTTTCGGGGGTAGTTAGTTTGGATCCGGAAAGGTTTTGGATTGAGATCCTAGCTTGGAAGCATGAGTTACAAGTATTGATCAAGTTTGACTTTAGTGTATTGGACCTCGGATCGGAGTTTTAATAGTTCTATTAGGTCCGGATGGTGATTTTGGATTTAGACATCTATCCAAATTTAGATTTGGAGGTTCCTAGGTTGATTTGGCTTTAATTGGCGCAAGTTGGCAATTTAGAGATATAGAAGTTCATAGGTTTGGCCCATAGTTGTTTAACGACCCGACCGGTCATTTTGAATATTATAGCCCCATTTTCCTATTTACTACTTATTCTATGTTCGTTTGTTATTATTTGACTTGCCGGGGTGGTTGATTTAGTTCTGGGATATTTCGAAATGAATTGGGACACTTAGTCCCAAGGTTAGAAGTCTAAGTTGAAACAGTTGATCGGATGTTGACTTATATGTAAATGACTCTAGAATGGAGTTTTGACGGTTCTGATAATGTCATATGGTGATTTTGGACTTAGGAGTGTGTCTGACAGTTGTATTAGAGGTCCGTAGGTGATTTTTGCTTGAATTGGCGAAAGTTGGAAAAGTTAAAGTTTGGAGAGTTGAGAAGTTTGACCAAGAGTTCACTTTATGGTTATCGGGCTCATATTTTGTTTCCGGAAGTTGGAATAGGTCTGTTGTGCTATTTGTGACTTGTGTGAAAATATTGAGGTCAATCGGAGTTGGCTTAATGATTTCGGCATCGATTGTAGAAGTTAAAAATCCTATAGTTTCAATAGGCTTGAATTGGGGCGTGATTCGTGTTTTTGATGTTATATGATGTGGTTTGAGGCCTCAACTACATTCGTATGATTTTTTAAGATAGGTTTGTATGTTTTTATGGAGTCCCAAGGGCCTCGGGAGTGATTCGGATTGGAATCGGATCAAGAATTGGACTTATGAAATTTCTATGGGCAGTTGTTCTAGTGTAACCGCACTTGCGAGATTTTGGCCACAGGTGCGGAGCAGCAAAAGCGGCCATGGAGGCGCAGATGTGATTTTTGGAGAGGAGGCCTGGGAGTGCAGGTGCAGAAGGAAGCCCGCAGAAGCAGATGTGCTTCTACACAAGGAGGCCCGCAGAAACGGAATCGGCCAGGATAGACTAGGGCGCAGAAGCGAACTTTGTCAGATGCGCTTTTTAGACCGCATAAGCGGAGATTGTTGGGATTGATTTGAAGCCGCACCTGCGATGTATTATTTACAGGTGTGGAGCCGCAGAAGGGGCTATTTGTCCTCAAAAGCGAAACCGCTGGGTAGAAATAGTAAGTTCGTGGGTTTTTCATTCATTCTTCATCTTTTGACCTAGAGATCTCGATTTGTTGTGATGTTTAGAGAGACTTTCAAGGAAACCATCAGGGTAAGTGATTCTAACTTAGATTTGGCTATTATACGTGAATCTATCATTGTTTTTGTCATTTATTTAGTGTTTTGAGTTGGAAAATTTGGGGAGCCTTTGTTAAACTTCATGGACCGAATTTTGGGGGTTTCAAAGGTGATGTGTGGTCAGAATTGGATGATTTTGGTATGGTTGGACTCGTTGATATATGGGTTTTTGGATTTTATAAATTTTGTTGGGTTTTGAGACATGGGCCCAGGGTTGTCTTTTTGTGTTGACTTTTTTAATTTTGTTAAAGAACTTAGCTTTTTCGAATGGAATTGATTCTTATAGCTTGTATGGATTGTATTAAGTTGTTTGTGGCTAGATTCGAGTAGGGACTTGTGCGATTTGAGGTAAGTAACACTTTTAAACTTGGTTCTGAGGGTATGAATCACTGAAATATGTGTTATGTGGTTGGTGTTGTCGTGACACACATGCTAGGTGACGGGCGTGTGGGCGTGCACCATAGTAATTGTGACCCAGTTGATTCCATGGAACTGTGTAGTTACCCAACCTTGTTATTATTCATGTAATCTCCATGTGTTAGAGAAATTGAGTTGTGATCCATGTGAGAATCATGTTTAGGTTATATGCATATCATACCTCAGTCTCTGTTATCATTTATTGTTACATCATGTGTCATTGTTTGGGCTGATTGGCATGAGATCTGTGAACCCGAGAGACTTGAGAGATTGATGACTGAGTGAGGTCGAGGGCCTGAGTGTGAGTGATATTTATGGGATCGGTCTGCACGCCACAGCAGGCTTTATTGATTATGACGAGATCAAGTTGCACGCCACAGCATGCCGTGTTGTCTTATATTAGTTATTGAGTAGGATCCTCCCCCTGCGGAGTCTGACATACCAGCTGTGAGCGCAGGTATCATTGAGAGCTGAGTGCGAGTGCGAGTGCTGAGTCATTGAGTGTGCTGAGTGATTAGGAGTGTTGAGTGATTGAGCGTGCTGAGTGAGGTTGAATACTCTGAGAGTATGAGTGTATGAATTTATCATTGTGTTGCATTACAGTTGACATGCATATTTGACATATAGACATAGAGATGTAACATTGCTCATGCTAGTTATACTCGACATATTTTATCACTTTTGAGCCCAAACCATTGAACTTGAAAGCATGCCTACATTTATGTATTGTGTACAACTGATTATGAGATTTCTCTGAGTTATTACTGTCATTTTCTTGTTATATTTGTACCGTTGTTATCTGGATTTAGACTGTACCTTTCTGAGCTGGTCACTGCTTTTAGCTCAAAGTTAGTCCTATTACTTATTAAGTACATTGGGTCGGTTGTACTCATACTACACTTTGCACTTTGTGTGCAGATCCAGATACATCTGGACCAGGTGGTTGCTAGAATCAGAGTAGTACCTTCTTGGAGGCTTTTGAGGTAGCTGCTTTGGCATCCGCATACCTCGACTCTCCTTTTTTTGTTTCAGTTATTTAGTACTGTTCTACCTTTCCAGAGAGTTATATTAGAAGTTTTGACTATGTTGTCATTTAGTAGCGCATGTACTCGGTGACACCCGGATGTTTTGGGATTTTGCATTTGAGTCGCAGTTATTCCTTTCGGTTATTTATGAGATTTTTACTGTTAAACTCAATATATCATGCTTTTAAATTAAAACAATTGTGTAGTTATATTGTGATTGTCGGCTTGCCTAGTACTGTGATAGGCTCCATCACGACATATTGAGATTTGGGTCGTGGCAAGTTTGTATCAGAGCCTAGGTTATATAGGTCTCACGAGTCATGAGAAGGTATAGTAGAGTCTTGTAGATCGGTATGGAGACATCTGTACTTATCTTCGAGAGGCTACTGAACCATTAGGAAACTTCACTTTTTTAGTATNCGGATCGGTACGGAGACATCTGTACTTATCTTCGAGAGGCTACTGAACCATTAGGAAACTTCACTTTTTTAGTATTCTTGTCGTGCAGGGAGTTTGGACATGTGTGGAGGCAGTGTCCCTGTCGGTTTGGAGGTCCAGTTCAGCAGAGGGGTCAGGTTATGACTTCTGCACCAGTTACTTCACCACCCGCTCAGCCAGCTTAGGGTGGGGCTAAGGCAGCTTGAGGTCACCCTAGAGGGGAAGGCCGATCAGGTGGCAGTCAGGCTCGATGCTATGCTTTCCCTGCCAGGCTAGAGGCCATTACTAATCACAACTATTGTCTTAGTATTCCACACAGATGCTTCCATATTATTTTACCATGGTTCCACTTATTCGTATGTACCATCGTATTTTTCTCATTATTTAGATACATCCCGTAAGTACTTAGTTTTGCCTGTTCATGTATCTACGCCGATGGGAAATTCTATTGTTGTAGACCATGTATTTTGGTCGTGTGTGGTAACCATTGGGGGATTGGAGATGAGAGTTGATCTCGTATTGATTAGTATGGTCAATTTTGACGTGATCCTAAGCATGGATTAGTTGTCCCCATGTCAAGCTATTCTAGATTGTCACGCTAAGATCGTGACGTTTGCGATGCTGGGGTTACCTAGAATCGAGTGGAGAGGTTCTCCGGACTATGTTACCAGTAGGGTGATTTCATATCTGAAGGGCCCAACGGATGGTTGGGAAAGGGTGTTTGTAATATTTAGCTTTTGTGAGGGATTTTGGTGCTAATACTCCTACCATTGATTCCGTTTCGGTAGTGCAAGACTTTTCGGATGTGTTTCCTGCAGACCCGTCGGGCATGCCACTCGACAGGGACATTGATTTTGGTATTGACCTGGTGTTGGGCACTCAGCCTATTTCTATTCCTCCGTATCGTATAGTACCAGTAGCGTTAAAGGAATTGAAAGAGCAGCTTCAGGAGCTTCTTGATAAGGGGTTCATTAGGCTTAGTGTGTTGCCATGGGGTGCACCGGTTCTGTTTGTGAAGAATAAGGATGGTACCATGTGGATGTGCATAAACTATAGGCAGTTGAACAAAGTTACAATTAAGAAAAAGTATCCTCTGCCGCGCATTGATGACTTATTTGATAAGCTTCAGGGAGCTAGAGTGTTCGCTAAGATTGATTTGAGGTCTGGGTATCACCAGTTGAAGATTTGGGACTCTGATATTCTAAAGATGACATTCAGGACCCGCTATGGTCACTATGATTTCCTTGTGATGTCTTTTGGGCTGACCAATGCCCCAGCAGCATTCATGCATCTGATGAATAGTGTATTCTAGCCAAATCTTGATTTGTTTATCATAGTAATAATTGATGATATTCTGGTGTACTCACGTAGCCAGAAGGAGCATGCGCAACATCTGAGGATTATACTACAGACGTTGAGAGAGGAGAGGCTTTATGCCAAGTTCTCCAAGTGTGAGTTTTGGCTCAGTTCAGTGGCATTCTTGGGGCATGTGGTGTCTAGTGAGGGGATCAAGGTGGATCCGAAGAAGATTGAGGCGGTTCAGAGTTGTCCAAGACCATCTTCAACTACTGAGATTCAGAGTTTTCTCTGCTTGGCCGGATATTATTGTCGCTTCTTGGAGGGTTTCTCGTCCATTGCAGCGCCTTCGACCAGGTTCACCCAGAAGGCTGTTCCATTCACCTAGTCGGATGAGTGTGAGGAGAGCTTTCAGAAGCTCAAGACTACCTTGACCACAACTTCCGTTTTAGTTTTGCCCTCAGCATCGGGTTCTTATACAGTGTATTGTGATGCTTCTTGGATCTATATTGGGTGTGTCTTGAAGCAGGAGGGTAGAGTGATTGCTTATGCTTCACGCCATTTGAAGCCTCATGAAAATAACTACCCCATTCATGATTTAGAGTTGGCAGCCATAGTTCATGCATTGAAGATTTGGAGGCATTATCTCTACGGCATGTCTTGTGAGGTATTTAGAGATCATCGGAGTCTCCAGCACTTGTTCAAGCAAAAGGATTTAAATTTGAGGTAGCGGAGATGGTTGGAGCTATTAAATGACTATGATATTACCATTTTGTATCATCCCAGAAAGGCTAATGTGGTGGCCGATGCCTTGAGTAGAAAGGCGGTGAGTATGGGTAGACTTTCATACATTCCTGTTGGTGAGAGACCCCTCGCATCAGATGTTCAGGCCTTGGCCAAACATTTCATGAGGTTAGATATTTTAGAGCCTAGTCGAGTTCTAGCTTGCGTGGTTTCTCGGTCTTCTTTATATGATCGCATCAGAGAGCGTCAGTATGACGACCCCCATTTTCTTATCCTTAAGGATACGGTTTAGCACGGTGATACCGAGGAGGTTTCTATCGGGTATGATGAGGTTTTGCGGATGCAGGGTCGGATTTGTGTGACTAATGTGGATGAGTTACGTGAGTTGATTCTTGAGGAGGCCCACAGTTCTCGGTATTCCATCCATCCGGGTGCCGCAAAGATGTATTAGGACATGAGGCAGCACTATTGGTGAAGGAGAATGAATAAAGCTATAGTGGAGTTTGTAGCTCCGTGCTTGAATTGTCTGCAGGTGAAGTACAAGCATCAGAGGCTGGGCGGTCTACTTCAAAGGCTTGAGATTCCTAAGTAGAAATGGGAGCGTATCACCATGGACTTCGTAGTTGGGCTCCCATAGACTTTGAAGAAATTTGATTCTATTTGGGTAATTGTGGACTGGTTGACTAAGTCCGCGCATTTCATTCTAGTTAGGACTACCTGTTCTTCAGAGCGGTTGGCTGAGATCTATATCCGCGAGATTATTCGCCTTCACGGTGTGCCAATATCCATTATGTCAGATCGGGGCACGTAGTTCACTTCGTAGTTTTGGAGAGCAGTGCAATGAGAGTTAGACACATGGGTTGAGTTGAGTACAATATTCCACCCTCAGACGAAAGGACAGTACGAGCGCACCATTCAAATATTGGAGGATATGCTACGCGCTTGTGTCATTGATTTTAGGGGTTCTTGGGATCAAGTTTTGTCACATGCAAAGTTGGCCTTCAACAATAGCTACCAATCGAGTATTCAGATAGCTCTGTATGAGACCTTGTATGGGAGGCGGTGTTGGTCTCCGGTTGGTTGGTTTGATCCGGGTGAGGCTAGGCTATTGGGTACTGACTTGGTTCAGGATGATTTGGAAAAGGTTAAGTTGATTCAGGATCGGCTTTCCTCGGCACAGTGTAGACAGAAGAGTTATGCCGACCGGAAGGTTCGTGATGTTGTCTACATGGTAGGAGAGAAGGTATTGCTCAGAGTGTCACCCATGAAGGGTGTTATGAGGTTTGGGAAGAAGGGAAAGTTGAGCCCTCGGTATATTGACAATCGCAACAAAGAATAAGCAAAGAAGGTTATCAATGGGAGAAGATAGGGTTTTGATAGGATAGGTTCAAGATAATTGTTTGGGATCTAACTCTAGATAATTAGTTCACACGTTCATAAAAAAACTCCTCTCTCGATTAAGTCTCAACCTCGCGAGATGAACTAATTTAAGCACGTGAATGCGTAGTGGATTGGTCTTTACGAGAACATCTCTCGATTATTCTCCTAACTAGGTTTAATCAATAACTCAACTAGCCTCTTTCAATTACATAGAAGAATCTATGAACTCAACCAACAATATAATGCAAAGATATCACAAGTTATGCCTCTCTCGATTACATGAACTAGTGAACATAGATGCAACAGTTAAATCATCCAAAAATGCTTCAATACATAAAACTAGAGTTATAATCCACAAACAATCTTCAATACACCAAATCCATCAAACCCTAAAGAGAACTACTCCGTAGATATGGAGGAATTCATCACAAACAAAATTAAAGTATAGGAAAACATAAATTCAATTCCAACTCAGGTCTTGAGTGAGGAAGGAATGATGAAATACTTGTGCTTTTGCTCATCCAACTCCTCCTTAGCCTCCTTAGGTCTAAAGCATGTAAAAAGTCCAGAAAATAACATTTTTTTATGTATTTATAGCAAGTAGGGTCGGTCCCAGATGAAATCACCTTTCTCTGGACGAAATATTATATTTACTCTGTAACCAATACATAGGCGCACCGCATGGGGCAACGCCCCATGCGGGGCATTAGTGGGAAAATCCAAAGAGCTAAGTTCTGACTAGAAAACAAAAATTTGCACAAGTGCGGCGCCCCACGCGCCGCGACAGTGGGGATTTCTCATATTGCAGATCAAACTTTGATTTTTGATGTCCAGACTTGGTCTCGACCCCTAAACATGATCTCAGCTTAATCCCTTGGGCTTTTACACAGACTTCAAAGCTCCAAATAGCTCAAATTAGCTCCTCAACTTCTACATAGCTTGGAATCACTCCTGCATGGCATAAAACACACAATAAGTGCAAAACACTACCAATTAAATCTCAAACACAAATAAAGTGTTGTGACTTAGATTGTAATAAGTGACTAAAGCATGAGATTATAGCTTACCATCAGTGAGCGCAGGTATCATTGAGCGCTGAGTGCGAGTGCCGAGTGCGAGTGATTGGGAGTGCTGAGTGATTGAGCGTGCTAACTGAGGTTGAATACTCCGAGAGTATGAGTATATGAATTTATCATTGTGTTGCATTACACTTAACATGCATATTTAACATGTAGACATAAAGATGTAACATTCCTCATGCTAGTTATACTTGGCATATTTTATCAATATTGAACCTAAACCATTAAACTTGAAAGCATGCCTATATTTTTGTACTATGTACAACTAATTATGAGATTTCTCTGAGTTATTACTGTCATTTTCCTGTTATATCTATACTGTTGTTATCTGGATTTGGACTATACCTTTCTGAGCTCGTCACTGCTTTCAGCCCAAGGTTAGTCCTGTTACCTATTAAGTACATTGGGTCGGTTGTACTCATACTACACTCTGCACTTCGTGTGCAGATCCAGGTACATCTGGACCGGTGGTTGCTAGACTCGGAGTAGTACATGCTTGGAGGCTTTTGAGGTAGCTGCTTTGGCATTCGCAGACCTTGACTCTCCTTCTTTGGCATCCGCAGACCTCGACTCAGTTATTTAGTACTGTTCTACCTTTCCAGACACTTGTATTAGAAGTTTTGACTATGTTGTCATTTAGTAGCTCATGTACTCGGTGACACACAGATCTTTGGGGATTTTGCATTTGAGTCGCTGTTATCCCTTTTGGTTATTTATAACAATATTACTGTTAAACTCAATATATCATGCTTTTAAATTAAAAAATATGTAGTTATTTTGTGATTTTTGGCTTGTTTAGTACTGTGATAGGCGCCATCACGACATGTTCAGATTTGGGTCGTGACAAGTTGATTTTATGGTTATCGATGTCCGTTTGGGATTCTGAGCCTTAGAATAGGTTCGTATGATGATTTATGACCTATGTACAAATTTGGGATCATTACAAGTTATTTTAGGCATGTTCGGCATAAGTTTGAAAGTTAGAATTTTGAAATAATTCATTGAGCTTAAATTGAGGTGTGATAAGTGGTTTTGATATTATTTTGTGTGATTTGACGTCTAGATTAGGTCTGTGTTATATTTAGTGATTGGTTAGTGTGATTCGAAGGGGTCCTGAGGGCCTCGGTTGTGTTTCGGATGGGTTTCAGACCATTTCACTCATGTTTGGAATTGATGATTGTCTGGTGTGCTGGTGTTCATCGCGGTCGCGGATGTGGTGACGTGATCTCGGAGTGCTTTTTATGGATGACACCTTTTTGTTCTTCATGTTCGCGTTTTGGAGGTCACGATCGCAAACACTGTGGAGCTGAAGCTTCACGTTCGTGATGGTGGGTCGCACTCTCGTAGGGTTGGTGTCAGGCAGGGAGGTCAGGTGGATTAGCTTTCAGGTTCGCAGATGGGCATCGCATTCATGTAGGCTTAGTAGTTGGTGAAGAGCGATTGCTGTATCTTAGTCACGTTCGTGTGGAGTCTTCTTAGGCACATTTTGGTTTGTGTTTCGTGATCGCGAAGTAGGTCCCGCGATCGCGAAGGGTACTCCCTAGGCAAACTTTAAAAAATATTTTGAAGGTTTGAGTTATTTTATCATATTTTGAGATTGAGAGATAGGTTTTGCGCAATAATTTAGGAAAATTTTACGATATGGATTGGAGTAAGTATTCATGACTCAGATTTGGCTATTATGCATGATTCCATCCTTGATTTTGGCATTTTAATGATGAATCTAAGTGAAGCAAATTAGGGATGTTGACAAAACATTTCTAAAATGAAAATGGAAATTTGAACCCCGATTCGGAGTCAGATTTGGATGAAATTTATATGGTTGGACTCGTATTCAAATGGGTGTTCGAAATTTGTAACTTTTGTCTGGTACCGAGAGGCGGTCCTGGGTTGACTTTTTGGTTAACTTTATATTTTTTGTGAAAGATCAGAGCTTTATTAATTGGAATCAATTTCTATAGCCGTGTTTGATATTACTGAGTTGTTTTTGGCTAGATTTGACCAGTACGGAGGCCGATTCGAGAGGCAGGGGCTTTTTAGAGTACTAATTTGACTTTTTTGAGCTAGCTATCTTGCCTATCCTTGTATCGCGGAATACCCCTTAGGATTTGGCCTTAATTGCTTATTTGTGTTATGTGAAAAGTGATGCACACGAGGTGACGAGCATGTACACGGGTGGTATTTGTGGATTATGACCGCATTAGATATCAGACTATTAATATGCCTTAAATTGGGGTTGTTTTCTATATGAAACATTCTTAATCACTTTGTGACTACACGATCATGATCGCTATATTTGTCTTAGCCATAGTCACGCTTTATTGTTGAATACCTCTCTGCACTTTTATGTTATTGTCATGTCCTTGTGCACTTTGTTGTTAAGTTGTGAGCTTATATCTTGACGAAACATTGGGTATTATTGTTTTGTGATATTGTGGAAAATATGGACATGTTGTGCAGGGTGATTGATGTTGTGTGGAGTATAAGGGTGGCGAGATGCACATGCAGAAACATAAGGGAGGCATTTCATTGTGATGCACATACTGTGAGATGAGGGTGGAATGTGTGCGTGCGACGACATAAGAGAGGTATTTCATTGTGATGTTCATGCGGTAAAATAAGGGTGGCGTTATTTATGATGTTGCATGATGATTTGGGGGTGCATTTCTTGATTTTGTTTATGTGTGAAACAAAGTTGATATTTTGATTTCTTGCACGGTGTTTTAAAGCTATCGTCTTGTATTTTAATGAGTTATTAGTTGAATTGATATGCAATGACATGAGCCGTTTCTTTCACGATTTATTGACTTAAAGGTTTTTCCACATTGAGTTGTTCTCACATGCTCTACGAGATGGTTGATATTGTTCTATATATTGTTGCTAGTTATTGATATATTGCACATGTTTTTTACTAGTGAGTATCACATGACTTGAACCTCATCACTACTTCAGCGAGGTTGGTCATGATACCTAGTGGGTACCGATTGTGGTATACATATATGTCACGCCCCAAACTCAGGGAGCGCGATTGGCGCTCAACCGAGTGAACCCGGTCGAGCAAGACTTTAGATTTCCTCCTACCCAAACTCATCCATGAATAAAGAGGAGATGTACTCCATTAATCAAACACTGTAAAGATTTCATTAACAACTTCCATTTGAGTCCCATTTGCAGCTTCATTCATAATTTCAAAAATATTATGAGTTTACAAAATAAATAAACATGATTTCCAAATACCAACATTTCTACTTCAATTCCCAATATCAACCACAACCCACAACCTGTCTACGTAGCCTCTAAGTACAAGGGAAGAGTAATACGGAAATGCCGGCAACAAGGTCCCGGCTATACCTCAAAACACAGTACATGTAAAACAAAAGATACATCACCTCGAAATGAAGTGGGGTTCACCAAGTCAGATGAAGAGAGTGTACCGTTATCAGTGATCAATGCCGCCTACTGTAAAACTACCTGCATCCATTAAAGATACAGCGCCCCCGGCAAAGGGGACATTAGTACCGTCGAATAGCACTAGTATGTAAAGCTAAAAGTCCTCTTTCAAAATGGAATTCCATATAAGAAATGGAAAACCATAGAAACAACAAGCCACAATCAACAATATCCAAATGTCCAATTAAAACACAATAATTTTCAAAATACGAAATTCTTACATAATATTGGTTGGGAGATCATCAGCACTGATATACCACCATCTTTGTTAGCACGGAGTCTGATCACGCTCGATCGGCTAGGCCATCTCCCCACTAACAATATAGTTTGACATGTGATGCGAAAGAAAGTTGTTACCAAGAGTAGTACCACCATGTGCGCAACATGGCGTCCGATATCTACCTGATCAGCTAGGCCGCCTTCCCACATATGTCGTGCGGGTTGACTTTTCCAATCCACAATTATTACCAGTTTCATCCCAATTAAGGGGAATAATATCACAATTTCATAAATATTTTAATTTCATCCCAAATAAGGGGAATAATCTCAATCCACCCCTACACCAACACGTGTAGTTTCAGGTGTGGGCCTTATGACCCACCCTTCCTCGGTTTTGCTATTGATGCTCCCAAAACCATTTTTGATTTGATTTACACGCAGAGGTAACATAAATACAATTGTAATCACCTCAACATCTTTCACATTTTATAACTTCTCATTAGAATTTCCAGTCAATCACAATAACAATATTTCCTTGGCTCATTTGGTCATTCACAATATTCTTTATTCATGGCATGATGGACGTATTTTATATCCCACAGTTTCAACTCTTTCAAATTCAAAGATCACCATCAAATATCAACATACAGAATATTTCAGCAATCATATACCTCAAATTCATTAGTAATGGAAACTTTAAACATAAAAGGTTTCTTCCCAAAGAATGGGGCATACTGACGAGCAGTAGGAACACACATCAAAATCATAAATAATCAATACACCATTTATTCTTGCAATACTCTTTCCCAGAAATGATAATATACAATCTCAACACCCGAGTATGCAAGAACTCAAGCTACACTGGATATGTTTATAAAGCAAAGCATTAGTTAAAACAACCACTTATGGGCATGAATTGAGTACAAAAGCTTTTAGGCAATTCTATTTTTGAAATTATGTTTTAAACAATTGAGTCGAGGCTCATTTTATATTCTTTATTGCATCCTCTCAAATCATTTGCACTACTAGCCACAATCATAACTTAAATTCTTGGCATGTTGTCCACACTCTATATCCCCAATTCACTTATTTCACTTCCAACCATCTTTTTAGATTATCAACAATAAGACATTTCCAATCAAGACTTTAGGTACACATATGAGCAATTAAGAGTCTTAAGAATATTGAGATTTTCTCATACAATTTGGCATCATAACCTTCATTTGTAGCACGACTCAAAGACATAGCTTTTTATTACACAGACCATACTTTGAACATCTATCTTTCGACATAAGGCTCATTCAGAATAATCAAGTTTATAGGGAATAACCCGGAATATAGAAGTTAGGAATCTTGAGCCAATCATACTTGATCTTACGGAAACATTATGGAATTCGATTCTAAGAGAAAGAGTTTAGCCGACGTACCTCACATTCGTCCCTTAATGATACTACAATGATCTACTACACTAAGCAACTTCAATCTAAAATAACAGTGTCCAATGGAACCAGTATTAATAACAAATTCCATAGTTTAGGCCATTTAGGCATTTTATCAAACACCTAGTAGACATGAATCTCTACATCTCTTACCCATAGAATTAGTTCATCCAACTACTACCATTTACCAATAATTTATTCCACCATCATTCTTAAACAATTCATAACTTCCAACACCACATACATGACCATTCATCCACACACAACCAACAAAATTCCATCAAATAATCACCTTTCAATCTCTACAACGGTTATGTATTTAAATTGGGAACTTATAGCCTCCAATGACCATATCATATGTTCCAATATTTAATTCATACCCATATTCCCATAATATATCCATACATGTAAGTCTAAGGGTGTAGGATTACCATTTGGAAGAAATCTTGCAAAACCCTCCTTTGAGTTCTTGAAGACATTTCTTGAAAATCTATGTATTTTATGGAGGACTGAGTTAGTTTTAGGTTGGAATTGATGGAATCAAACACAAAATTAGTAGGGATTACTCACCTTGAAGATGGGGGGAGTTAGAAGTCTTGAGAGAGTGGAGGAAATCCCCAAAGTTCGGCCAAGAGAAATGGGGTAAAATGAACCCTGAATGAGTATATAGTGTTTTCAAGCATCACAGGTGGCGTAGCGCACTGCCTGTGGCACTGGTTCCAGAACCTAAAATAAATCCCAGCGCCAAGGCTAGTGCCCCACGCTACCTTGGGCGCTGGCGACGGAAAATTATTTTTCCTGGCACGAAAATGGGCATAACTCTTTCATATGATGACTGAATTCGATGATTCTTTTTGCTATGGCTCCGTAATTTCAATACAGATCTAATACTCTTATCAAAAATGAATTTTGAGCTAATTGTTTTAATGTGATGCCACTTATACTCAAGGAAACGATGTCGAAACATTCTCGAAATATCCAAATTACATTCCGGGCATACCCAAGTCCAACATTACCATCCAGACCCAACAAAATCATCAAAACTCCGTTCCGAGGTCGAATACAAAACAAATTCAAACTTTGTCATAATACATCATATGAAACTACTCAAGATTTCAAATAGTTGAAAGGAGCGTTAATGTTCAAAATGACAAGTCGGGTCGTTACAATATACTACGGTTATGCACATTCTTTGTGCAGGTCCAGGTACTTATGATTGAGTAGATTGATATAGAGGCATGCTTGAGCTTGTTGGAGACTTCAAGGAATCCCTGTTATTCTGTTTGTAGACCTCAAAGTCACCCTCTTTACTTTATTTGTAATGTTTATGTATTCCAAATAGTATAGTACTCTTCGAGACTTGATATGTATTCCGTGTAGAGCTTATGACTCAGTACTACTGGGCTTTGGGAAGTTGATTATTATATCCACGTTTGGTTGTATTTACGTATTTTGTAGTTTTTGTTAAAATTGATGTTGTTATATTTTGATTGATTTTGCTATGTGATAGGCTTATTTAGTCTTAGAGAATAGGTGCCATCATGACCCCTGTGGCTGGATTTGGGTCGTGACAATTGGTATCAGAGCTCTAGGTTCATAGGTTCTACGATTCGTGAGCAAGTTTCGTAGAGTCTTGTGGATCGGTATGGATACGTCTGTACTTATCTTTGAGAGGCTAACAAACTGTTAGGAAACTTCAATTTCTTTCATTCTAAATTGTGTGGATTCATTTATTCCAAAGTTTGAATCATTACTCTTCTACTCTCTCACAGATGGTAAGGACACGCACTATCGAATCAGTTGATCAGACACTCATGGCCCTACTAGAGTTGCGAGAGGATGAGGGCGAGGTAGGGGCCAAGAAGGGCCAGGTGCTACAGCTATAACACCTGCCAGAGCAGCAGTCGTGGACCCTCTAGCAACCCTAGATGAGGATCAGGAACCTGAACAGGTTGAGAGGGCACCTGAGCACCCTATTGCTACGCCGACGCTCCAGGAGCTTGGTCCAGGGAAGGTTGATTCTGGTTGCACCAGCTATTTCACAGGCTAGGGGAGGAGCTCAAGACTCCCGCTGCCCATACACCAGAGAACCCGGCTCATGCTTATCAAACACCAGGTGTTATGCTAGTGCAACCAGTAGTTGTAGCTAAGCTTGAGGTCGGGCCAGTTCCGTTGGTTGAGGAGTAGAAGAGATTAGAGAGGTTCCAGAAGTATAATCCTCCTCATTTCAGTGGTGGGGCTTTTGAGAATGCAAAGGGTTTCTTGGACCAGTGTCACCGTATTCTACATGCTATGGGTTTGGTGGAGTCGAGCGGGGTCGACCTTGCTACTTTTTAATTCACGGAGCCGGCATATAAATGGTGGTAGACTTATGAGGCGAGTTGCCCAGCTAGCGCAACACCACTTACTTGTTCCCAGTTCTT
>AWOL01S0145934.1:17827-30082 GCA_000715115.1 Nicotiana otophora
CCTCAACATAATTTTTAATATGCTTTTCAGCTCAATTTCTTTAACACATAAAACCGCATGGGAAATGCCAAGGTTATTTAACTATAAAATTCCACTGAAACAATTATGTCACAATTTCAATAGTGCACGCCCACACGCCCGTTACCTAGCATGTGCGTCACCTCCAAACAATTCACAAAATACATATATTCAGGGTTCATACCCTCAACTCCAAGATTAGAAGAGTTACTTACCTCGAACAAGCCGAATCCAATGTCGAGCAAGCTAAACAATGCTCCAGAAATCGCCTTATGCGCGTATCAGCTCCCGAACGACTTGAATCTACCACCATTAATTTGATTCAGTCCACACAATTAATTCATAGGAATTAATTCCATATCAAAATGTTAATATTTTCCACAAAATCCGAAATTACGCCCCAAAAATCACCCGTGGGGCCCACGTCTCGAAATCCGACGAAACTCACAAAATAGGACAACCCAACCAATTACAAGCTCAACCATACTAATTTCACTCAAATCCGACTCCAAATCGGTATTCAAACTTGAAAAATTCGTTTTGTGACATTATAGAAATTTCCTTCTATTTCTCTTGAAGATTCAATAATCTTACACCAAAAATGAAGATGAATTCATGGAATATAATCACAAGGAGTTAAGAACACTTACCCCAAGTTGTGTGGAAAATTTCCTCTTCAAAATCGCCCAAACCGAGCTCCAAAATGTCCAAAATGAGAAAACAATCTTAGAACCCTCGTTTTAAACACTGCCCAGGCATTTCCGCACCTGCGGTGCCTGGGCTCGCACATGCGCATCCACATTTGCGGACAAAAATGCGCGCTTGCGGAAAACAGCCGGCCCTCTAAAATCTCGCATTTGCGACGCTATTCTCGCATCTGCGGGCTTCACTGATGCGCATTCCCCTTCGCACCTGTGGTCGCCTCACGCCAGCCCCAGTCCGCATCTGCGCCAACGCCTTCGCACTTGCGGCCTCGCAGATGCGGCAAATTCCTCGCACCTGCGAGCACTACCCAGTCCCACTCTTGGCCGCTTCTGCGACTGATCTCGCGCACATGCGGCTTCGCACCTGCGATCAAAATCTTCGCAGGTGCGATCACAATTGATCCGTTAACCGTTCGAAACTCACCCGAGGCCTCCCCCGGGACCTCAACCAATTGTATCAACAAGTCCTATAACATAACACGGACCTACTCGAGGCCTCAAATCACACCTAACAACATCGAAACGACGAATTACACCTCAATTCGAAATCATTGAACCTTGAAACTTCAAATTCTATAACTTGCGCCGAAACACATCAAATCACGTCCGATTGACCTCAAATTTTGCACACAAGTCACATTTCACATTACGGACCTATTTCAATTTCCAGAATCGGATTCCGACCCCGATATAAAAAGGTCAACCCCGGTCAAACTTCCCAAAAATTCAACTTTCGGCAATTCAAGCCAAATTCCACTACGGACCTCCAAAAAACTTTTCGGAGACGCTCCTAAGTCCAAAATCACCATACGGAGCTATTGGAATCATCAAAATTCGAATCCGAGGTCGTTTACACATAATTCCGTATCCGGACACTATTTTAACTTAAGCTTTAAACCTTGGAACTAAGTGTTCCAATTCATTCCAAAACCTCACCGGACCCGAACCAATTACCCCGGCGAGTCACACAACAACTATAAAGTACAATTTGAGCAGTAAATGGGAAAATCGGGTTGTGATACTCAAAACGACCGGCCGGGTCGTTACACATGCGTACACATAATGACACAATACAGTTACAATGTAATCATAATGACAAGAATGGGGACAATATAAGTGAAAATGAGTCTAGGTGAATTAGTATTTTGACTTTTGTTTCTTAAAGAGAACTTCTTCCTTCTCTCCTGAAAAGTACACCAAGATGTCAATCAAGTAACATATAGAGACATCCAGCATGGCCTGCACCAAGTCTCAAGGGTGACTTTTGGCATAGACTTGCCGAACTTATGTTTTCAATGGAAACAGGGGACTTAGAGGGAAAAAGATTAAATTAAAAAAAAAAGATTAAATCAGTAGCTGCCTGGTGTCAGTCGGTTCGATAGTACGATTGAGGTCAGCAAGACTGAGGTTAACATGATTAGAGTCAGCACACTCCATCGCTGACCAACCAACACATAGAAAGTTAGGATTGGTATGGAAGTGTCAGCTCTAGGAGACTCCACGATTGTTGTTTTGTTTCTATTTAAGACATAAGCTGATAGGGTCCTACAATTGGGGAAAGATGGAAGGGTGAGGCTTTGAAGTTACTATTAGATGGTACTTCAAAACGGATTCTTGGAATTACTTCATAAGATGGTGACACCATGGTATGTTTGGTTGGACTCTCGTTCAGAGAAATACAGGATTTATGTGGAGCCTTATTTGGATAAGGAACATGTCAAGGGTTGTAAAGAAAGAATAAAGAAGATATGTGAAAAGGAGTTGCTTGATTATTTGGTTGGTGTTTAATTGATTAAATATTGTTTACAAGTAACCCTAAAAGGAAAGAATGTAAATCCTTTTCCTAATTACATAATTACATGGAGTCCAAACCTTTTCCATATTTACAAGGAATAAACTCTTGCCATATAACAATTTCTTAATTTTTAATACTATCCTTCAAGTTGGAGCGCGAAAATAGAGCTAAAACAACAAAACCATGCCCTTGGTGATTGCTAGAGACCATAAAGAGACGAGCGTGGGCGACATATTGATCCAAACTCCCCCTAAGTAAATGGTCACTTCATGTAGACCTCTTTGATAAATTTGTCATGAAGGAAAGCATACTTGAAATCCAATTAATAAAGTGGCAAATGAAACATGGTTGTCATGGAGATAAAAGAGGTGAACAAAAGCGATCCTGGCAAAAACAAAGTACCAGCATAGTTAAAATCATAAATCTGAGTGCATCCCTTGATCACCAATCTAGCTTTTAGAATTTTGACGAGTAACCTTTCCCCATCAGCACCTACATTTACAATAAACAACCCACGACATTCAATTGTTATCTTACCCTATTTTAAAAAAATGATCTTCAAATTATCATTATCATGAAGAACCGTCATTTTCTCAATCATCGCTTGAAGCCAGCCCAGACGAGCCATTGCTTAGCTACAATCTTGTGTATTTTGACAGTGGAGAAATTTGTTTCAAAGGCATGATATGAGGGTGATAATTGGTGATACTTTAAGAAATTTAAAACATGATAATGATTGCGAGTAGTACTAGTACCTTTTACAAGAGCAATTGGGAGACCAAGTTCATCATATAGAGTATCCTACCGAAGCAGGGGATGGCGTTGGAGTAGGTAATGAGTCACTAGGTGGACTTTGGGTACTTGTATCATCAATAGAATCAGCAGGCAAATGGTTTGATCGAGACCGTCTAGAGTAAACCTGAAGTGGAGCTGAACTAGGGAGAGCTAGAGGCAGAAGAGTTCGATTGGAAAAATTATGACATGACTTATTGATTTTCTGAATTTGATGAGAAATGCGAGGATATCATGAAAAATGTTACATTTGCTAATACAAAGAACTTAATTTGTTTGTAAGGGGATCATAGGATTGGTAACCTTTTTGAAGACGAGACTATTCCTAGGATTGGTAACCTTGGGTTGATGTTTATCTTTTCAAGGAGTTAGATCTTGAATAAAGCATGTTAAAATAAACACACAGGGAGGAAGAGGTCTCTTGATAGAGTAAAGTTTCTTGTGCTTCAAAATATCTGAAGGCATACGACTAATTAAATAGCAAGCAGTTATGACAATTCACCCTGAAAAACGAATAGGGACATGAGCATCAATAAGTAATTTCAAGTTGTTTCATTTAAATGCATATTCTTCCCTTTAGCTACTCCATCTTGTTGAGGAGTATGCAGACAAGATCATAAATGAAGAATGCCTTAGAGAAAGACATAAAAGTGGAGAAAGGTGTTGAGAAATATTCCCTTCATTATCGCCGACTAGTTCCTTGACAGATACACCAAATTGAGTATGAATTTCAACATAATTTTATTTCGGAGATACAAAACAATTCAAATTTATTCTTCATTAGATATAACCAAATGCAACGAGAATGCTCATCGATTAAAGCAATGATGTACTTAAAGGGACCCCAAAGGTCTGAGTGAATAATTTCAAACATAAATGTAACCCCGTTTTGACCCTCTTTGGGAAAAAAAGCATCTCTATGTTTACCTAGCTGACATAACTCACATTCTAAGGAAGACAAGTGCTCCTGTTTGAACATAGATTTTTTTTTCACTTTTTGTTTTCAAAAAGAATTTTGAAAACATTGTTTGTTCATGGATTTAGAAAATATTTTGAAACATTTTCAAGTTCCAAAAACTGGTTTGGGCCACTTTGGGTGAAATCATTTCTTCCACTCACAAAACGTCAACTTGTTTTCAAGCAAAATGCATGTCCAAACAGAACTTCAACTCAAAAATTATTTTTCAACACAACTTAAAAAACTAATTTTTTCAAGTTTCAACCAAATCTATGTCCTACCGCCTACTTAGAAAGACAACACCATCTTCTATAATTTAAAAATATTTGGATATCTCGAGTGATTATGAAGAAGATGAGAAGAAGCACTCAAAGTAAAAGCACCATGTGTTTTTGGGCTTAGATAAGTGATAAGTTTTGTGGCTCATGTTCTATTCCAATTGTCTATCCTATTCTTCGGTCCCGCACAAAAATAGAGTTAGCCAAGAAGGTTACAAAACAACTTAGGTTCTTGGTCAATTTACTAATGGATATTTATATGGATGTTTTGGGGTAAAATGAGTTAACATTAAAAGCAATGAAGGAGGAGGATAAGCCTTACCTATTCCTTTAATCATAGTTTTTGATCCATTAATTAATGTGACAAAGGAAAAGGCCAGAGGGGAATTAAGTGTATACAAATGATTCTTATTACCAGAAATGCGATTACGTGTGTCTTAAGGTGAAAACTGTGTGACATAAGCAAATGGATTACGTGATTGACTTGTGCAAGTAGTGGGGATTAAAACGACTGTTGTCTAGTTGTTTTGTACTGTAGAGAATTATCACAACTCCATTCAAAGAAGTAGAGTGAGGAATGCCATTACTACTGGCTTGCACTTTTACAAAGGAAGGAAACAAAGACAATATGATTCATTCATTTTTAAGAGGAACAAGAAAATTCTTGCTTGAGAATAAATTAGAACGAATAGAGATGAATGAAAAGTTTAGAAGAAATTGCACAACTTCAGCTCAAAATAAAGAAATGAAAAAGAGAAGATATATTGAAGACTTAGGATTTATGTAAGCCAAGAGTTCAAAGGATTTTGATAGAGAAGATAGAGCAGGAAGACGTGCACAGTCGCCTGAAACGGTCACCGGTATAGTGGCTAGTGGAAAAGTCTCAGAATATTAGATGTCAAAAAAAGTGATGGAATAATCAGCAGAAAAAGCTACCAGGATAGTCACCAAAGAAGGCTATTTGAGTCTCTACAAAAATCGTAGAGGCTCTGATACCATGTTAAAATAGTAGAAAATGAAAGAAGATTTAAAGAAGGAATTGATTGCTTGATTTGTTCTTTGAGCATCATCATAATTTGTAATGCTATAATTCAATTAAAGTTGTCCTTAACCACTTTAATTCTTATTAAACAATTCATACAAAGTCATACTCGAATCTTAACATTAATTTGTATCTACCCACCAAATCATACAAAATGTTACACAATCTTAACAGGTGCAATGAAATGTAAAGAGGCCTATCTGGAAGATTTAGCAGGATGTTCCAACTTTTTTTGGTGTTTGTTGTTGAAAAATAATAACATACTGATGTTTTGAAGGGAGCTATTCTCCTATCCATACTCTGAAGTATAGATGTCTAACTAACATTCTTTGTTGGAACAAACATCACATTGTAAATAATGTTGTTCAGTTTTTTTACTTTGTAAGCTCCTTACGAAGTTTATAGTTTCAATGTCTACTGGATGTGATCTTAATGAAATTTCACTTTATCTGATCAAAAAGAATATATCTCTAATAAGACCTAAAAACCTCCTCGCGAACTAAATTTTGATCATAGTCTGGTATTTTACCTAAATGGATATTTTTTCTTCTATCTTGTCCTATTTCACCAAAGTGTGCATGGATTTTAAAAGATTGTAGGTCTTTCCAATAACTTTCTTCCATGCGATTTTAGGTCTACCTCGACACTTTTTAACACCTTAATCACCATTGTTTCATACCTATGCATCAGTGCTTTTGGAGATTGACACAGGACATGACAAACCATCAAGCCAACTTTTCACAGTTTTTCTGTATGTGCTACTTGCACTTTTAGCTGGATATGATCATTTGTAATCTTGTCATCCTGTATGATCGCACATCCATCATAAAATTTGTATTCGTGAAATACTCATCATATTGATATGTTGGACCGTAGGGCCCAGCATTCACTCTCATAAAATATTGCTGGTCTTACAACCATTTTATAGAACTTGCCTTTATATTGGTAAGTGTCCTCTTATCCTATAACACTCTGGTAGCACTTCTCCATTTCAACCATCCTATTTTGCTTTTGTGTGAACATTTTTTCCTATCATACCATTCTTCTGGAACCCGAGCCTAAAATTTGAATTGTTTGTATGTAGGCACCGCCAATTTCATCTAATCTCACCGCAACTTCACTATACTTGTTCTTTCTTAAAAAGAAACAAACGATGTTTTGAAGGAAATGTAGGTTCTTTATCTCAGTGAAATGTGCATGCCTATTCCTTTTATATATTTGGTGTAAAAATCTAATTGTAAATGATATAGGCCATATCATTGAGTATGTCAATATCCTACATAGCTAAATAAGGAAGCTCTTGTATTTGTGAATTGTTTCGGTCTTAGAGCACTTTCTTGGTGCTATACACAATAGATGTACCTTGCTTTTCTTTTTAAAAAATCCTTACTAAATTATAATGCAAGCATTTGATTTTATGCCCGTGTTACTTTTGCAGTTTTTATTGCCATGTTACTTATGTTTCAGAAGCTTCTATTAATTGAGATCATTGTTATATTTTGACGTCATCTAATTTGCAGATATGATCCTCGCAAAAGGATAACAGCAGCGCAAGCTCTCGAGCATGAGTATGGACTCTCCATCTCACTCTCTCTCTCACACACACACACACTCTCTCTCTCTCTCTCACACACACACACACACACACACACTCTCTCTCTCTCTCTCTCTCACACACACACACTCTCTCTCTCTCTCTCTCTCTCTCTCTCTCTCTCTTTGCATACTATTGCATTATTCGCTTACAAATGGTTTCAAATATGATGGCATATTTCATCGCAAAATAAGTTTGTAAAATGGTTCTCAAGTATTCACTAATTGATTGAATATGTCCCTGATCAAAATTATTAGACAGTTAACTACTCTTTTGTATTTTGTTGTCCCGTCCAAAATAACAGAGCTGACCATTTCGATGTCCTCCTATTTCCATCCCTTAAGCAGTGGGCTTACTTTTACTAAACAATTATTGAGCGTTATTGGTCCGCATACTGTACCTATTCAATTTCGTTTACCATGTTATAGACGTTTTTCAGCTGATCTTCCAGCCAGGCGAGGCTTCTTGCCAGTAGCTTTTTTCCTTGAAGTAGTAAAGTTGATAGTGTTTGGTCTAGTGAAGTTATGTGGGGTTATTCCTTTTTATGCCGAAACACTTATCATGGTTTTGGAAATTTCTTGACATGAAATAGAGGAACCCTATTATTTAGCATTCGTTTTTCTATTACCTATATGATCAACGCTAGTTCATAAAAAATGTTGAATGTCAAGCTGACACCTAAAGTAGGGAAGTGAAGGCCTCGGCTTTCTTCTGAATTCTTATGATATTGGGTGGATGCTTGTCATGTATTATTGTTAAAGCTTTTTTATTTTTTCTGGTTTATAGGTACTTTCGGATGGAACCTCTACCTGGCCGCAAGTAAGTGCTTGCCTTCCATAGTCTCTTGGTCAAACAATTGATTTAGAAAAGTTTCACTAAGCTGGTATAATTAAACCATGCTAGAACACCCAAATACTTTTAATGAAATTTGAGAGTTACAAGTTTTACCTTTTTATATCCATTTAGACATGCTGTGGAGCTGTAGCACTTGATGCTTTATATTTCCTTCATTCTGGGGAGACTACCTTTATTAATCGAGTAACTTCCATTAACCCTCAAAACTGCTTAATTGTGACAGTGCACTTGTACCACCACAGCCTGGAGAAAAAATTGTGAACTATCCAACTCGACCTGTGGACACGACTACAGACTTTGAAGGAACAATTAGTCTTCAACCTTCTCAGCCTGTGAGTACAAAAATCTCTATGTCGACTGGGTTCATATCTCCATGAATGCTGGTTTATTTCTTTGGTGTTTATTTACTACTGATACTGATATAGTTCTAATTTCCTAATATATGAAATTTCAATAAAAAAGACTGCTTGTATAGGAGTAACTAGAGAAAGCTATAAAATAAAATAATAATTAAAAAAAAACTAGAGAAAGCTAATCAATTGAAACTATGTCACATTTTCATACTATAGGACTAGGATGGGGCCATATTGGTCAGTTGCATCTTGCTCATATTACTATTTGTTGGAGCAGGTATCATCAGGAAATGCAGCATCTGGTGGCATGCAAGGTCCCCATGTAATGCCAAATAGAACTGTGCCCCGACCGATGCCAATGGTCAACATGCAAAGGATGCAACCTCAGGGCATGTCTGCTTATAATCTTGCTTCTCAAGCTGGCATGGGTGCTGGAATGAACCCGGGAAACATGCCCATGCAGCGTGGTGTTGCTGCCCAGGCACATCAGCAGCAGGTTGCTCTAGTCAGCCTGGTACTGTTATACTTTCGGTAGTTCCTATCCCTAAATTGATTGATGCTTTTTATATGTCAATCAGATGAGAAGGAAAGATCCAGGAATGGGAATGCCTGGATACCCTCCACAACAGAAATCTAGACGTTTCTGAAAGTCTTTTTCAGCGACAATCATACACGTACACAACTCTGGTATGTTCCATTTTAGTTTGTCTTTGTTTTTCTTTCCCCACAAAAAGTAGAAAGTTGGTGTTTATCATTTTTGAAAAAGGAGTAGATAATTTTTCCGCCTGCCTGTTTTAGTGAACCTCTCCTCTTCGTTGCAAAACTAGCAGGCAAGTGGGAGTAGCTGCCTCCGTAAGGTTTTAATTTTGGGACTCTTTTGAAGACCTTTCATTCTTTTGAGTTTCATGTCATGTTTAGTTCAGAAGAAAAAGAAGTAAAGATGGCCCTGCATTTTGATTAAAGGGCTGTGTTGTAACCTTTCTCTTGTTTCATATTTAGGCAGATGGGTTCAGGAAGATTATGTTTCTTCAGTCTGACCATTGGTGGACAAGTTTTCCCACATTTATGAAGCAGAAGAGAGTCAATTGGCACAATTGTTATGTCAGGTTGCGGATGTGACTCTCTTATGGATCAGATATTGCTCCATATCAGCTTTCACTAACGACATCAGTGATGGTCTGCTCTGCCATGACCGCTACTTAATCTATATGAACTGCATGCATAACCCATGTATACATTTGTATATATGTATATGTGTACAACAACCAATTATCAATGTATCAGGCAAGTCATCTTATTGTCTTCTTCTAACCTGAATCATATGTAGCAGATAGTGTTGGATAAAATATGAATATTGTGTATAGCGTGTTTACGTAAGAACATGAATTTTCACATTTACAACTTTAGGGTCCAGTTTACAATTGAGCAATTATTTGGTAATCTGAAATGCTTTAACGGTTATGCATACTTTTAAGGGAAACACTCAATTGAAATTTCTGCAAATCAAACAGGTTCATTTAGGTTTGGGTTGTGACATGACATGAAGGAAAACATATACTAGTATATTCTTTATGAATTAAGCTGGTCAAATTTTGGAAAATCGTTAAGGTACGCGGAGAAAATGACAATGGTTCAAAACTGAAGAGTTGGTCAGTAAAAAATATTACTCAAGTGCAAAATGATTTTTCTAGCAAGAAGATATTGCTTAGTTTCAAATAAACGTGTGCCAATGTCTTATTCTAAACTCGGTAAAAGTTATACTCTCATACTTGCGCCATGTGGTTGTTAAGTCCATTATTGAGCTCCTAAATTGCGTGGACTAGAGTCCTAGGTAATCAACAAGAATATTCCCCAAGTCAACAAGATCAGTCTGATACCCCTCCGCCTTCACTTGCTTTGATGCTATTCCTTATTAGTCTGTTAAGAAAAAAATAACATATTCTTAATAAGAAGCTTTTTTTTTTTTTTTTTTTTTTGAGATGGTAACATATCCAATATATTAATAAATCATCAGCACAAATTTTGTACTAGAACCAAGATTACATCAAGAAGAGCTAGGACAAAAACAAAAATTAAACTTCCTTGTTCTTCTTCCAAGGAGCCTAAGACTTCTATGATTGAAACCTGGTCATCTATATATTTTGCTTTACACCAAAAACTAAAAAGAAGAATGCAATTCATTTTGATCTTCTACATGGCAATTTATATCTTCAAAACACCTTGCATTCCTGTCCTTCCAAATTGTCCACCAAATGGCTGCTGGGACAATTTTCCATCTATCTTTGTTAGATGTAGAGCTCCCCCCGTGTTCCAGCTAGACAAAAGTTCATAGGTTCTTCCTAGCATTGTCCATCGGATGCCCCTGATGTTAATTAACAACTCTCACAGTTGTCTTGTCACTCTACAATGTAGAAACAAATGGCTAATTGTCTCTACATCTTGGCCACACAAATAACATCTAGAACATATTGATAATCCTCTTTTCATGAGGTTTTCTTGAGTGAGTACTGCTTCTTTAGCCACCAACCAAGTGCCACTTTATATGGTATTTTGACTTTCCATATATGCTTCCAAGGCCATAGGCTGAGTTGAGATCCTACCCGATTCAGATTTTTATAAGTTGATCCTACTGTAAACTTCCCGATGCTATGTTTCTGCCATACTAGAGTGTCTTTCCCTTCTTGTAATCCTCTACATTGTTCCAAAGTATTGTAAAATTCAGTTATTGTAGTTAGTTCCCAGTCTTGTAACAATCTTCTGAATGTCAAGTTCCATCCTTCACTACCCCATAACTCCTTAACTGTTGCCCCTTGTTGCTGATTTAGAGTAAGAATATCAGGGAACAAATTCTTCAAACTTCCAATTCCTAGCAGTTGTCCTCCCAAAATAACGTTTTCCTTCCATCCCTCACATTAAGACTTAAGTCATGAAAAAGGTTTGGCCACAAGTTCCGGATTGATCTCCATAGACTAATTCCATAAGGGTTCTTCACCTCTATGGTCACCCAAAACCCTTTTTTTCTGTCACGACCCAAACTTCCTCCGTATAACGTCGTGGAGGCACCTAGTTTCTACGACTAGGTAAGCCTAACAAATTGCGGAAAATAACAAAACGAAAGTAAAACTTGGCAACTAACAACAATGGATAACTGAATAACTAGTAACAATGCCGCTCGACATGTATAATAACCAATACTTTATAAATACACAGTTTTTCCAAAATCCGAAACATCGTAAGTCACAAGCTACAGAAGGAAAATAGCATCTCTATACACCAGAGTCTAATAAAAGGAATACAAGAAGTATTTGACATAGGGGAGAATAGAGGGGGACTCCTAGGTCTGCGGACACGGCAGATGTACCTTGAAGTCTCCGTACAGCTGCAAGCACTCTGAGCTAATAGCAGGGCTGATAAGAAGTACCTGGATCTGCATACAAAAACATGTGCAGAAGAGTAGCATGAGTACACAACGGTACCCAGTAAGTGCTAAGCCTAACCTCGGTCGAGTAGTGACGAGGTCAGGTCAGGCCCACTGGTATATAATAAATAAAGCAGGGGAATATAATAGTATATTAAGATACTGGAATTTAACAAAAGGAAAACACTGCAAAAGTAGCAGTACAACACAGGGGTAAACAGCAGGGGATCTTCTGAGATACCGACTCGTAGTCCCGAAGTAAAGAAGCAAAGTCCCGAGGTACCGCCTCATAGTCTCAAAAGTAAATGTGCAGGGAGAACTCCTGAGGTATCTCCTCGTAATCTTAAAAGTAAATATGCAGGGAGAACTTCCGAGGTACCGCCTCGTAATCGCAAAAGTAAATATGCAGGGAGAACTCCCGAGGTACTGCCTCGTAGTCTCAAAAGTA
>AWOL01S0145934.1:32270-58226 GCA_000715115.1 Nicotiana otophora
GGAGAACTCCCGAGGTACCGCCTCGTAGTCTCAAAAGTAAACACACAGCTCAAACCGATAAATACGACAGTTAACAGCAAGATTTCTACAGTTATACTGATAAAGAACAAGGAAAAGCAGGAAATCAACTAGGCATGCTTCACAGAGTTTAAATAAGAAGTTAAAGCACGTAGACATGCGATATTAGACGAAACAGGATAACTACACATATTGGAATAGCTCAATTAAGAATAAAAACAGACTAATACTCATTTAAACGGTATAACTCAAATTAAAGGAAAAACAAGTTACTACTCAGTAAAATAAATTGGGGTTTACAACAAATAGCATGTGTACGTACTCGTCACCTCACATACACGGTGCTCACAAATAACAACTGTACCAAATCCTAAGGGGATTTCCCCCACACAAAGTTAGACAAGCCACTTACCTCGAACCAAACCCAATCAATCGGTAACATTGCCTTTTTCACGAATATCCGACTCTGAATGACCCAAATCTTAGCCAAAATCAATTGCATACCATAAATACAACTATAAGAAACTAATCTAATTAATGAAATCAAAGCTAAAGTAAGAAATTAGAAAATTATCCCAAAACGCCTCCCTGATCCTACGTCTCGGAATCGGATAAAAGTCACACAATATGAACATCCATTCACTCACGAGTTCACTCGTACCAAAATTATCCGAATCTGATATCAAAATCCAAATCAAAACTCAAAACTTAGTTGAAGAACTTCCACCCTTTCCCCCAAATTTCTCAACCAAAATTCCTTAAATAGATGATGAAAACAACTATAGATATATGGAATATAACCATAAACGAGTTAAGAACCATTACCCAAAGTTCTCTCTGAAAATTCCTTGAATTAATACCTCAATTCGAGCTCTCAAAGACCCAAAAATGAAAATGGGATAAAACCCCTCAAACTTGGCCCTTTTCTGCCCAGCGATTTCGCATATGCGGGCCTATAATCGCACCTGCGATGCCGCACCTCTGGAAATTCCATCACAGGTGCGGACTTAACTTAAGTCCCCTGGGTCTTCATCTGTGAGAGAAGCGCCGCACCTGCGGATGCTCTCCTGCGACCAAGGAACCGCACCTACGACCCTCACCGCTCCTACGCACCATCCCACCGCAGAAGCAAGACCGCTTCTGCGCAAATAGATCCGCACCTGGGAACTCAGTCTGGGCTGCCCAAATCCGCATCTGCGCTCCTCCTTCTGCACGTGCGAGTCCGCATCTGCAGTCTCTCCACCGCAGGTGCGAAAACACCAGAAACCAGAAAACTTCAGCAATGTGCATAAGTCCAAATTCAATCCGTTAAGCATATGAAACACACCCGAGGCCCCCGGGACCTCAACCAAGCATACCAACAAGTCCTAAAATATCATACGAACTTAGTCGAGCCCTCAATTCATATCAAACAACGCTAAAAACATGAATCACCCTCCAATGCTAAACTTAATATACTTTGAAACTTTAAACTTCTACAACCGATGCCGAAAACCGTCCGATTGACCTTACATTTTGCACACAAGTCATATTCGACATTACGGACCTACTCCAACTTCCGAAATTGGATTACGACCTCGATATCAAAAAGTCCACTTCCAGTCAAAATCTCCAAAAATTTGACTTTCGCCAATTCAAGCCTAAATCAGCTACGGACCTCCAATTCATAGTCCAGATATGCTCCTAAGTCCAGAATCACCCAACGGAGCTAACAAAACTGACGAAACTCTATTCCGGAGTCGTCTTCACACAGTTCCAACTACAGTCAAAATCCTAAGACTTAAGCTTCCGTTTAGGGACTAAGTGTCCCAAAACACTCCAAAAACCAAAACAAAACCTCCCGGCACAAGGTTAGACAAGCCACTTACCTCGAACCAAGCCCAATCAATCGGTAACAATGCCTTTTCCACGAATATCTGATTCTGAATGACCCAAATCTAGCCAAAAGCAATTACATGCCATAAATACAACTATAAGAAACTAATCTAATTAATGAAATCAAAGCTAAAGTAAGAAATTAGAAAATTATCCCAAAACGCCTCCCTGATCCTACGTCTCGGAATCGGATAAAAGTCACACAATATGAACATCCATTCACTCACGAGTTCACTCGTACCAAAATTATCCGAATCTGATATCAAAATCCAAATCAAAACTCAAAACTTATATGAAGAACTTCCACCCTTTTTCCTTAAATTTCTCAACCAAAATTGCTTAATTAGATGATGAAAACAACTATAGATTAGTGAAATATAACCATAAACATGTTAAGAACCATTACCCAAAGTTCTCTCTGAAACATCCTTAAATTAATGCCTCAATCCGAGCTCTCAAAGACCTAAAAATGAAAATGGGATAAAAACCCTCGAACTTGGCCCTAGTCTGCCCAGCGATTTCGAATATGTGGGCCGATAATCACACCTGCGATGCCGCACCTGTGGAAATTCCATCATAGGTGCGGACTTAGCTTAAGTCCGCTGGGTGTGCATCTGCGAGAGAAACGCTGCACCTGCGGATGCGCTCCTGCGACCAAGGAACCGCACCTGCGACCCTCACCGCTCCTACGCACCATCCCACCGCAGAAGCAAGGCCGTTTCTACGCAAATAGATCCGCACCTGCGAACTCAGTCTGGGCTGCCCAAATCCGCATCTGCGCTCCTCCTTCTGCACGTGCAAGTCCGCATATACGGTCTCTCCACCGCAGGTGCGAAAACACCAGAAACCAGAAAACTTCAGCAATGTGCATAAGTCCAAATTCAATCCGTTAAACATACGAAACACACCCGAGGCCCCCGGGATCTCAACCAAGCATACCAACAAGTCCTAAAATACCATACGAACTTAGTCGAGCCCTCAATTCACATCAAACAACGCTAAAAACACGAATCACCCTCCAATTCTAACTTAATGTACTTTGAAACTTTAAACTTCTACAACCGATGCCGAAAATCGTCCGATTGACCTTAAATTTTGCAGACAAGTCATATTCGACATTACGGACCTACTCCAACTCCCAAAATTGGATTACGACCTCGATATCAAAAAGTCCACTTCCGGTCAAAATCTCCAAAAATTTAATTTTCGCCAATTCAAGCCTAAATCAACTACGGACCTCTAATTCATAGTCCAGATATGCTCCTAAGTCCAGAATCACCCAACGGAGCTAACAGAACTGACAAAACTCTATTCCGGAGTCGTATTCACACAGCTCCAACTACAGTCAAAATTCTAAGACTTAAGCTTCCGTTTAGGGACTAAGTGTCCCAAAACACTCCAAAAACCAAAATAAAACCTCCCGGCACAAGGTTAGACAATTCACTTACCTCGAACCAACCCCAATCAATCGGTAACAATGCCTTTTCCACGAATATCTGACCCTGAATTACCTAAATCTAGACAACATCAATTACATACCATAAATACAACTATAAGAATACAACTATAAGAAACTAATCTAATAAATGAAATCAAAGTTAAAGTAAGAAATTAGAAAATTGCCCCAAAATGCCTCCCCAGGCCCACGTCTCGAAATCGGGTAAAAGTCACAAAATATGAACACCCATTCACTCACGAGTTCACTCGTACCAAAATTATCCGAATCCGATATCAAAATCTAAATCAAAACTCAAAACTTAGTTGAAGAACTTCCACCCTTTTTCCTTAAATTTCTCAACCAAAATTCCTTAATTAGATGATGAAAACAACTATAGATTAGTGAAATATAACCATAAACGAGTTAAGAACCATTACCCAAAGTTCTCTCTGAAAAATCCTTGAATTAATGCCTCAATCCGAGCTCTCAAAGACCTAAAAATGAAAATGGGATAAAAACCCTCGAACTTGGCCCTTTTCTGCCCAGCGATTTCGCATATGCGGGCCTATAATCGCACCTGCGATGCCGCACCTGTGGAAATTCCATCACAGGTGCGGACTTAGCTTAAGTCCGCTGGGTCTGCATCTGTGAGAGAAGAGCCGCACCTGCAACCAAGGAACCGCACCTGCGACCCTCACCGCTCCTACGCACCATCCCACCGCAGAAGAGAGAGCACTTCTGCGCAAATAGATCTGCACCTGCGAACTCAGTCTGGGCTGACCAAATCCGTATCTGTGCTCCTCCTTCCGCACGTACGAGTCCGCATCTGCGGTCTCCCCACTGCAGGTGCGAAAACACCAAAAACTAGAAAACTTCAGCAATGCGCATAAGTCCAAATTTAATCCGTTAAGCATATGAAACACACCCGAGGCCCCTGGGATCTCAACCAAACATACCAACAAGTCCTAAAATATCATACTAACTTAGTTGAGCCCTAAAATCACATCAAACAATGCTAAAAATACAAATCACCCTCCAATTCAAACTTAATGTACTTTGAAACTTCAAACTTCTACAACCGATGCCGAAACCTATCAAATCACGTCCGATTGACCTCAAATTTTGCACACAAGTCATATTCAATATTACGGACCTACTCCAACTTCTGAAATTGGAATACAACCTCGATATCAAAAAGTCAACTTCCGGTCAAAATGTTCAAAAATTCGACTTTCGCCAATTCAAGCCTAAATCAGCTACGGACCTCCAATTCATAGTCCAGATATGCTCCTAAGTCCAGAATCATCCAATGAAGCTAACAAAACTGACAAAAGTCTATTCCAGAGCCGTCTTCAGACAATCCCAACTACAGTTAAAATCTTAAGACTTAAGCTTTCGCTTAGGGACTAAGTGTCCCAATTCACTTAACCACAACAACAACCTCCCTACAAGTCACATAAACAGAAAAAGATATGGGGAAAGCAGTAAACAGGGTATCGGGGCTATAACTCTCAAAACGACCGACCATGTCGTTATATTTTCCATATTTTGCCTTTATCACCTTGCCCCATAGTGTTTGTTCTTCCTTAGAAAACCTCCATAACCACTTCATCAATAGATATTTGTTCTGTTTCCTAAGGTTTCTGATTCCTAATCCACCTTATCGTTTACTAATAGTCAACTTCTTCCAGTGAACTAGGTGAAATCCTTTTTTGCTTTATTTCCATGCCATAAAAAGTTCCTTTTCAGAGCCTCCAATGTATTTTCTACACTTGCAGGTAGAGGAAATAAAGACATCATGTAGGTAGGGAGAGCATCTAGCACATAATTAATAAGTACTAGTCTACCTCCCAAAGAGATATACTATGTTTTCTATCTAGCTAGCATTTTCTCACATCTTTCCAAAACTCCATTCCAAATTTCTTTGGATTTGCTTTTTCCTCCCAAAGGCATTCCCAGATAGATAGTTGGAATTATGCCAATTTCTCCTCCCAAGATATTTGTCAGCATCTGAATATTAGGCACCTTATTAATTGGGAAAATCTGACTCTTTCTCCAATTAATGTGAAGACCAAAGATACCTTCAAAGAGGATGAGGATAATCCCGAGGTACTTTACTTGACTCTCTTTTGTTCCACAAAAAATAAGGGTATCATCTGCATATTGTAAGTGAGTTATTTATAACCTCTCCTCTTGGTTATTTGCAATATTGAATCCCTTAATCCACTCATTACTGTGAGCATATTGTTCAAACCTTCCATAACCAGTATGAAAAGGAAAGGTGAAAGGGGTTCATCTTGTCTCAAGCCCCTTTGAGAGGGGAAAACCCCTACTGAAGATCCATTAATCGAAATAGAGAACCTAACAGTACTGATACAGAATTTCATCCAGCTGATCCACTTCCTTCCAAACCCCATCTTGTGGAGAATTCCTAGGAGGAAATTCCAATTGACATGATCATATTCTTTCTCGATATCTAGCTTGCACATTATTTCTGGCTCATTCTCCTTAATTCTAGAGCGTATACATTCATTAGCAATCAATATAACATCTGTGATTTGTATCCCTTTAATGAAAGCCACCTGGTGTGAGTCAACTAGTTTGTGCATCACTTTCTTAAGTCTTTCAGTGAGAATTTTAGAAATCAACTTGTATATGCTTCCTATTAAGCTAATAGGCCTGAAATCTCTTAGCTCCTTTGCTCCATTCTTTTTAGAAATCAGAGTCACATAGGTTGAATTAAAGCTTTTCTCAAATATCTCCTGAGAATAGAAGTTCTGAATAGTTGCCATGATGTCTGTCTTCACCACCTCCCAGCATTTAATGAAGAATCCCATAGTGTACCTATCTGGTCCAGGGGCTTTGTCTATTGCACACAATTTCAAACAGTGTAAGACCTCTTCTTCTTCAAAATGATTATGCAAAGCTTGTTGTTCTTCTTCTGAGATTGTAGGGCAATTGGTCATGCTGCAGGTAGGCCTCCAAACCTCATTCTCTGAATACAACTTAAGATAAAAGTCAGTTATCTCTTTTTTAATAGCTTCAAGCTCTTCAATGATCTGCCCTTCCACTATCAGGTTGTCAATAGTATTGTTCCTCTTATTCGCATTAGCAATTTTTGGGAAAAAACTTAGTGTTCTTGTCTCCCTGTTTGAGCCATAATACTCTGGATCTTTGCCTCCATGTTATTTCTTCCTTTCTGGCATACTCTTCAAATTCCATAAAGAGTCTAGCTTTCCTGGATCTTTCCTCCTGATTTAGGTTCCTTTGTTGCTGAATAACATCCAGTTCAGTTATTTTATTAAGTATAATAACTTTTTCCCTTTCCATATTGCCATAGCTACTAAGACTCCACTCTTTCAGCTTTCCCTTAAGAGCTTTGAGTTTGCAAGCAAGGATATAGTCGGGTCTTCCTTCTATCTCAAGGGAAGTCCGCCAATCTTGAACTCTCGTAGTGAAACTTGCAGTCTCCAACCACCAATTTTCAAACTTTAAAAGGACTTAGTTTGCTCCCAATTCCCATATTGCAAGATTAAATGAGTGTGATCAGACCAGACTCTAGGAAGAATCTCCTGCCCGATGTTCCTGAAACGCTCACTCCATTCCACTGATATGAGAAATCTATCAATTCTCGAGGATGTCTCTTGTCTGCTCCTACTAGCCCATGTGTAATTTTCCCCTTCCATCTGAAGGTCAATCAGCTCCACATCCTCAATAAAATCTGAAAATTCTGTCATTGCTCTAGTGAATCTAGTGTAATTTCTTTTTTCAGAGGAAAATCTAATTATATTAAAATCTCCGGCAACTACCTAGGGTCCAAGAAAGAGACCCCTTACAGCCCCAATCTCCCACCACACTTCATGCCTTTCTCTATCATAATTTTGAGCATATACCCCTGTCATACGGCAACTAAAATCTTGGGTTTGTGACTCAAACCTACAGGTTAGAAAATAAGAGCTTGTAGTTATCACCTCCCCCTTCCATACTCTACTATCCTATAACATTAAGATACTCCTAGTACCACTAGCCTCCAATTGCATAAACCTAATTTCCCTGTTACCCCATAGTTGATAAACCACCTCTTCTATATCTCCTTCTAATTTTCTCCTGAAAGCAGCAAATATCATCTTTCCATTTTGTAATTAGGCTACCAACCACCCTCCTCTTCTTTCTACGGTTCAATCCCTTCACATTCCAAGAAATAATCTTGATATTCATGGATCCAAAATTGAGGTTTCTTTCCCCTGTTCCTTGCCTCAGTGCTTTTGAATTTCATGCCAGAGATCAAACATTTTAGCTCATTGTTGCATTTTCTCTTGGGAATCTCCATGTTACTGACTTCTGCTTATTGTCTCTTATTTTGCTTCCATCTATCAATTTTCATGAATAGGGCCAAAGCTTCCTTTTCGCATCCTTGAAATTCAACTCCAAATTGCTTGCTAAGTTTTAAAATATTTTGATGGATCCATAAAGATGCATCCATCTCCCCCTCTATCTCCTCTTCTTGCACATGTATATTTAAAGGTTCTGCCTCCTCAACAGACCAACTATCAAATATTTGCATGTTGCTTCTATCTTCCCCTGCCTCAAAATGAGTGCCCTCACCTTCAATGTTGGTCATAGCATCTTCAAAATCATCAGCCTTTTCGTGAATGGCCATCTGATTAAGTGACTGAATTTGAGATGGAGCAGTTTCTCTCTCTTCGTTTTCTATTTCTGCAGAGATTGGAGAAATATCAGGAATAAAAGTGTTTGCCTCTATTTCCACCAATATTGGGTCTAATGTATTAGAGGAGGGCATAATGTTCTGGGCTATTAGTAAAATTTGGGCCTTAATAAATAAAAATGAGCCCAAATTTTCTCCTTGCTCCTTGACTATTTTCAAGTGTTGTTGGGCTGGTCCATGACCCATATTCTTCTTGGCCTTATTCTCAGGCCCACATACACCCTTTCCCAGATCACTTATACAATTTAAAATGGCCATAGTAATAGAGGTTCCCATGTGCCCTCCCCTGTCTAAAGTACATCTGTGGCTATCACCTCTGTCAAAATAGGGCTCTTTTGTCCACTGGTTTGAACCAAACCCGCTCCCTTCATCTTCTCCGGCTGAAACCCTCGCCGATGATTCGCACCAAATGGGGATAGTAAAATCTAAACCCTTATCTGAGATCGTCACCTCCTTCAGATCATCACCCTCATCTCCTTTGATTTTGATTCTCGCCCATTTCAAATGATTTTTAATAGAAGTTTCCTCCTCTGTTTCCAGCCAACCTTCACAGTGATCTCTGATAGCTCTGAAATTTTTTTCAGTCCAGAAGTGCAATGGCAAACCCATGACTCTAATCCATGTCCATTCACTTTTTTGCTGGAAGAAGCAACAACCGGCAGTCGGCGACCACCATTCTAGAAGGATTTTTGCTTGTTTCCATCTCCATTCTCCTTGAAGAATGTGTTCCACCATGTGTTTGTTTGGAAACTGGAAGATAAATCTGGATTCACCCATCTTGTACACATCGATTCCAAAAGCATTTTTCTAGGGGCTTACTGACCACCTTTGAATATCGGTGAGAGTAGGTTTCTCAGCTAGTCTTACGTCGAAGCTACCAACAACACATCTGCCCAATAAATTTTCAACATCATTTATAGCACCACCAGAAATCGATATTTTATTGTTAGGGCCCTTTGTAATATAAACTTCATTGGACTCCTTCGTCTGCCATTTGCTGGCTTTGACAGACTCTGTATATGAAAATTGGAGATCTATCTTCGTGGCCCCATTTGTCAAAAAGGCTCCTCTATCTGCATTAATGAATCTCCTGATCTTTAATGCAATATAATGCCATCCCGAATTTAATGCAACTTCAAGAATAATAGTTACGGATCTTTTGTCGCCTTGGACTGAAACAATGCTTATAAATCTTCCAAATTTGTTGTTCTTCCGGGAGCCAAAAAGGATTGGATATTGCTCTTTGAATTTCCATTTACTTACATGTGTACCAGCATCTCTGGAAGCCTCCTGAAGAACAAAGCATAGCCATTCCATGGATTTTCAGCTGAAGGTTATTCTACGCATCAGATTACGGCTCATTTCCACCCATTCGAACCAAGTTTCTGCCCTAGACTTGAGTCTTGTGATATCATAAGATTTAAAATCTGCAGCAAAATAAATCCTATTTTTCCCCGTAAAGAAACAAAAAGAGTTTTAGGATTAATCACTAATGAATGATTAAAAATAAAACTCTGAAAAAGGACGTCGGAAACTATTAGATCATGCCGGAAAAGAAGTGGTCTTTTCTAGCCTTAAAAAGTGTGCGTAGGAGTAAAATGTATAAGTCTTTCCGTGCACAATATTAATAAGAAGTTTTTATTTATGACTGTAAATTTTAAAAGCTTTATAGACACATAAATATTAGTATAAAATATTTTAGTTCACATGTTTCAAAAGTCTTCATTTTTTAATAAAATTTTGTGTTAAGTCAAACATTACCTTTCTACATTCACTAGGTAGGAGTAATGTGTGCGTAATGTTGTTGTTTGTTTGTTGTGCTAAGTCAAACTGTATCAATAGAAATAGCAATCAAATGGTCATTCTCATTAACATAATTCTTAAATACTAAGCTAGCAGCCGACTGTTGTTGAATAAACAAGGCATTTTCTTGCACTCAAAGGTGTGATCTAGTAGTCAATGAAATAGATCGAGAACCATGAGGTCTCAGATTTAAATTCAAGTATATGCAAAAATACTAGGTAATTTTTTTTCATATATTCAAGTTTTGGTGGACAGAGTTACTCGATACTAGTATCAGCAGAAGATAGTAAATACCTCGTGAAATTTATTGGAAATAATAATTGAGACGCGCGATTAGACACCACAATATTAAAAATATCCCTAAAAGTACTTTAATATGTATTTCATGAACACGTTTTACCGCATTGACTTGGCAAAGAGAGACCTTGAAGAATACACACTTTAGGCAAATCACACACTTCATATTTTGGGGTGGGGTGGTGGGGGATGGGAGGGTTACCTGGCCTACTTCTTGATCCTTGGAAATGCTTTGTTTATTTTCTTTATTCTTTTATAACTTGGGATACATTAAAAAATCATTTACTAGTTCAAGAACATAATTTCATGAGCAATATAGATTTACAATTATATAAAAGTCAAACTCTTCTTCTTTTTTCCCTTTCTTCTCGACCAAACAAAGGAATTGCATGAATTCCATTATAAGTGCGTTTGGGCATTGGCTAGACCCTGTGACCCTTGTAAAGACTCGAGTTCCTTTATGACTTTCTCACCGATATACTATAAAATTGGTCAGATGTCAAAACCTTAAATGCAAAGAATAAAAAAGAAAACACACATCTTAATTAGCCTAAAGTCATAGAGAGTGACTTTTTATTAAATAAGTAATAAGATGAAATAAGGTATTGTGGACTTGTGGTTGTCTGGTTGACAGTTGACACCCTCTACAGAAAATTGACCGAGCCTGCAAAATGCAAAGAAAAAGAAGAAGAATTAGGTGGATGACAAAGGGAGTAGAAACTTCTCTCCGCACAAGTCATAACAGCAAAATTAACCCAAAATTTTTTGTCGTCTTCTATTTATTCCTTTTGTCACTTCAACTGACAGATTTTAAAGTATCTTTATCACTTGTATATTAGGAGTTTAGGACCCGTTTGTTTATTATTATTTTTTAATTCAAAAATAAATTTATATCTAGGACTTAAGTTCGAAACCTCCAAATAAGTACCTACAGTGCCGGCCCAAGGGTAAGGCTGCTGAAGCAGGTGCTTTGGACCTCATAATTTTTGGGGCCCCAAAGCTTTTTAATAGGTTATAATATTAATTTATTTTTAGAAGAATATTTAGTGTTTTAAACGAGAAAGTACAAATTTTCATTATATTGAGAAAAGATTCGATTATTAATTCATAACTAAACAAAGATTAAAACTTTAATACAGTCCCACAACGTGTATATCTCAAGAGAAATTAAATAGATTAGATAAAACTATTAATAACTTTACATATAAAAAACTAGAAATACATAATTTAAATTAAATTATATATGAATTTTTTCTTTTATATAATAAAAGGCCTCTCATTCTAGTTTTGCTTTAGGCCTCCATATTTATTGAGCCGCCCCGGGCTACCATTCTACCACGACGTTCGGCGGTATCAAATTAATAATATTGATCGAACAGATGTAACCTCCCAATAACATGCATATTAATTGATCAATCTACTTGTAGTTATACTGACGACTACAATATCACATCTCACTCGAAGTAGAATCTTATTGATGCATGGCCATAATTAATATAATCGTACAGAATATATTGTTTCTTTTGTTGTGCATGAGAGAAGATATATCCACTTATGTGAGCCAAAATTATTGCTGATTCTTTTTTATTTTTAAGGGAAAAGTATAGCTGACCAAAAAATGAGAATATATATCATTAGCCATGGTTAATTGATATAAATCTATACGTCAAACACATATATATCTTGCATTGATGTAATTAAATATACTACTAGTAGCGAGGTTAGTTTGAAGATAAATGAAAGACAGAGAAGTGCGATTACAACTATACACAAGTTGTATCTTTAAATATTGCTTTACGGATATCAACCAATTAAGTTGCAGATAAAATGGCCTCATTAAGTCAGGTTAAAGGGATCTTGAACATGAAAAGATGGCGACTGCCTTCATTTCGAGTCAAGAAGAGAAGCGAGAGTGTGTTGGTTTTTGAACCAGCTTCAACTATCAGCTTTATTTATTGTTACTATTTTGGTTTTTGATAGTGGTTTGCAATGTAATTGATCAATTCTCTAACCTGTTTACCAGGTTCTCATCTTGTACAAGAAGATTAGGTTGTCCCTCCTTCAAACAGTTGTTTGGCTGTCGGGGTAAGGGCTAATAATCCGAAATAAAATACGGGATTATTTTATCCCACTTTTGGTTGAGTGTTAATTAGTCTCAAGAATTATTTTGTACTAAAACTGTAGGATTAGCTATTTCATATAGAAGATGGGATAGTTTATCCCATGAGTTATCCCAACCAATAGAATAAATGGGTAGCCCAGTGCACTAAGCTCCCGCTATACGCGAGATCCGGGAAAGGACTGGACCACAAAGGTCTATCGTACGCAGCCTTACCCTGCATTTTGGTAAAAGAAAATATTTACACGGATCGAATCCGTGATCTCTAACATAGAAGCCAATAGAATATCCTTGTTTATTCCATCCTACCAACCAACCACTCTACTTTTTTCCCTTTCTTCTCGACCAAACAAAAGAACTGCATGAATTCCATTATAGGTGCGTTAGGGCTTTGGCTTAGATCCCGTTACCCTTGAAAAGACTAGAGTTGCAGAAACTCTTTATGATTTTATCATGGGGTCAATATGACTGGTCAGATGTCAAAACCTTAGAATGCAAATTGGAATATCTTAACCAAAAGTCATAGAGAATCCTTTTAATAAAATAAATTTGAGAAACTACTAGTTATTTCAACCCATAAGTATATTACTACGAAAATTAGTCAATTCATAAAATATTACTAATATGGGTCAAATAATATTAATTTTCTGCTTTCTTTTAAGTGTGTATTGTTGGAATAAATTGAATGCATCTTAAAGAGTTTGAATCTATATTTTGGGATGATTTGATGGAGTTTTGATGTAGTTTGAATTGAAAATTCGCAGTAGAAGATGAATATGAAAATTAAAAGGATGATATGTGTATACACTATGTATTATTACTATATCGCATATGTATCATATGTATATCGATATATATCTCTGTTTGAGATACATGTGTAATAGAATTTTTTTTAAATTCGATTTTAACTATGAATTTTGATACCAAATAAGTCCAAATCACCTCCAATTTTTCTCAAATTTTGTATATTGACTCATCTATATGTTTTCAATAAATTTCAATCATACCCATTGGGAAAGGTCCCTCTTGCTTAGTTTTTTTGAATCTTGTATATTTTTTTCTTTGTATTTCATCACCTTGTTAGCTACCTCATACATGAAATTTCCTTTCCATCTTGCATCTAATGTTGCTGATCATGCTTAAAAATATGAAAGAAGATCTTTGCATGTGATTCTTGGATAGAAAGAATCCTTATTTTTCTGAGTTTTCAATTTTTGTATGCGCTTGGTTAGTTTTGATAAGTCTATGATTAATGACTAGAAGTTGATAAGTTTGGACTTATTTTGGATATTTCTATAAAATTCTCAATAAACAATAAGAGGACATAAGCCATTGTGTGCTTGTGGTTGGCTCTCTCAACAAAAAATTGCCTATTCATTGAGCCTGCAAAATACAAAAAAGAAAAAAAAGAAAAAAAAAAGAATTAGGTTAATGACAAAGGGAGTAGAAGCTTCTTTCCTTCGCATAACAGCAAAAGTATATATCCCCACATTTTTTGTCTTCTGTTTATTCCTTTCTCCCTCTACTCTGATTTGTCACTTCCAAAGAGAGATTTTGTAGTGTCATATCACAAGAATATTACTGACGTATTGGAAATTCTCGATATATCCTTAGTCATTGTCACATCTCACTTGAAGTAAAATTAACCTTATTGATGCATGGGCAACATGGCCATAATATAATCGTCGCACCGTATGTATAAATTTTGGGATAATACATATTTAGCCCCCCGAACTAGTCTGGTTTTTTCATATGCACACTTAAACTTTGCATGGGTCATATATATGATCCATCTGAACATTTTCGAAATGGAATAAATACATCCTCACAACTAGATATATGTTAATGTGTGAAATACATTACTTTCTTTCTTTCTTCACCATCCAACTTCGCCAGAGAATGGCCGGAGCTACTAGTGTTGCCGCTTGTTCATCTTAAATGCGCTCATCTGGAAATGCAAGTTCTACATCCAAGTCCCCTATTTTATAGTTTTATTTTTTTTCTTGACTTGACTATCAGTACTTTGACTAAAACCCCACAAAAGAAAAGTTGTCATTTTGTTCAACAAAGGTCCGATCTCCATTTTTTCCGACGAAGTTTTCTAACTAGAATAATCCGTACAATTTTCTATCTAAAACGACGGCAAACCACGTTCGAAACACTTTGTCAAATATTTTCTAGTTTGAAACGTGAGAACCAAAAATGAATTAAATTTTCTGCAAGGTTTCTAGTCAAGGCCCCCGTGACTGTTTCTGTTTTTGCTTACTGATTTTTCAAGCGCAAATTTATCTACCATGTATTTTTGAGAATATTTCTGGGAGATGTTGGAGATAAGAACATGATATTATAGGTCAAAAATGAAAAACGGGGAAAGAGATAGCTGGAGGGGATGGGAGGCAGCGCCATGGCTGAGTTTTAGAAATGAAAATCGAAAAAGAAGGGAAGGAAAAATCATAATTAATTAATTACATTAATTAAATGCACTTAATTATATAGTATCCAACTAACAAAAATGACAGTTGTACACATTAATCAATCTTAACTTATTTTTTCCTTCTCACGTAGTGAGCTCACTTTCTGTGCCACATCATCACTAAATTAAAAGGGGTATTTATGTCGTTTTAAAAATATTGAAGGAGGTCACAGGACCACCCCAAAATTTAAGTGTGCATTTGACGATCAATGTAAAAATAATTATAAAATTTCTTAATAATGAATATCATTATTCATTAGAATGTGCCGGCTTAAACACACGCTACATCAAGATCAGGGTATAGTGGTAAATGAGCGAAGGACTTTAATTTATAGAATGAATTAAGTAGCTAGACCTAAATAGAGCACATACTAGCTAAATATGATGGAAAATATTTTTACACGTCCATAGTAATTTGATACAAGTCTATGCATCAAAAACATATCTTGTATTTATTCGTTTGGAATAAGCATCATATATTATGCAAATAATTTTAAAAAAAATAGAATTCGTATAGGAAAACTCCTACTACTTGAGATTGACGAATAGTTGATTGATACATGTATTGTATGAAAAAGACATCTAAGATTTTTGTAATCCCAAAAAAAACTCTAACATAAATGAGATAATAATTGGTTGAGAAAAAGAAGAAAAGAGTTTTTTTTTTAAAAAAAAGTAAAAGATAATTTTGCATAGGATGATAACAACAAGAGAAGATGGTATTTCTGTTATGAGAATAGGTAAATGGGGATCAAGGCTGTATCCAAACCACTCTTCTGCCACTCAAAACTTCTCTGCATTTCTCTTCTCTACCTCTTCACCTCTCTCTTCTTAGCTCTTTACACTTCTTTCATTTCTCCAACAAATTGTCTCTTCAGATATTCTCCAAATGATCCAATTCAGACTCCTCTTTTCTTGTACAATTCTTCTTATGGTGAACACAAACATGCCCTCCCCACTTTTCGTTCTTCTTGCAATTCCCCTGTTTATTTCTCAGGTAAAAAAAAAATAAACAATTGAATTCTCTTTGATTTTTGATTTTTGATTTTTGATGTTTGAGATAATGAGGTTGTGTTTTTGTTTTTGGTCAGATTATTGGGATGCTTTAAAGGAAATCAATGAATTTAGTGAAAATTCTACATTTCTTGGTTCACAAAACTTGAGGTATATTCAGGGGAATGCTGCTAGTTTTGGTGGGGATTTTAGTATCAAGAAAAGGTTTTCTTATTTTGATCATTCTGATGATGGAATTGAAATACCTTGTGGATTCTTTAAACAATTCCCTATCAGTAATTCTGGTTAGTATTTTTGTACTCAAATTACTAAGAATTTCCTTTTTGGATCTCAGAATTAATTCTCATGTACTCACATTTCATTTGTGAAGCTAGAATTACTTTTCTTGTCTCCTTTTGTCACTTCTGATTGTGGCTTTTGAAGCTATAAATTCTTACTGTTCTGTAATTTATGCTTGAATTTTATCATCTTTATAACAACAACAACAAAAAATACAGTGTAATCTCACAAGTGGAGTCTAAGGAGAGTAATGTGTATGCAAACTTTATCCCTTTCTTGTAAAAGGAGAGATGTTGTTTCCGATAGACCCTCGGCTCACGGATCATCATTATACGATTACTAGAAAAAAATGAATCTTGGACGAGTTATTCAAATGTTTAACTTTCATAAACTGATGGTGTCAGATCACCGAAAAACTAGTAACTGTGTAAAAAGTGAGATTAGTAACCTGAAAAATAAGATAAATTATCTTCTACAACATGTTAAGATACATTGAGTGTGTAAAAAGATTTGCAGTGTCACTGTTAGTATATATAAGTTAAACCAATGATGATTTTGTGTTGGTTTTTTTCTTTTTTGAAATTTTCAGATAGAATGGCCATGGAAAAGTGCAAGGGAGTAGTGGTTATTTCAGCAATATTCAATGACCATGACAAAATCAGGCAGCCAAAAGGACTAGGCAAAGAAACTCCCTATTCTATATGCTTTTACATGTTTGTAGATGATGTGACACTCAAGGGACTTCAATATCACAACTTAATATCAACAAATTCAGATGAGAGTTCAGTTGGAGTATGGAGAATTGTTAAAGTTGCAAAAGAACATTTGTATGAGAATTCAGCAATGAATGGAGTAATTCCAAAATATTTGGTTCATAGGCTTTTCCCAAACTCTAAATATAGCATTTGGATAGATGCCAAAATGCAGCTAGTTGTTGATCCATTCTTGTTGATACACTCACTTGTTATTAAGGAAAATGTTGATATGGCTATTTCAAGACATCCCTTTTTTGTTCACACAATGGAGGAAGCCATGGCTACTGGTAGATGGAAGAAATGGTGGGATGTTGATGGATTGAAAAAACAAATGGAAACTTATTGTGAGAATGGATTGCAACCATGGAATCCTGAAAAGCCTTACCCTTCAGGTAATGTAAATATTTGATACTCTCTTCGTTATGTTTCTTTCCTTTTTAGCTTGTTAGTCTGTTACGCTAAAAATAACACATTTCTATATTTCAAAACTCTTTAATTTTACCCGTAATGGTATGCTGTTATAGCTAGAGAAATGTCATAACATGTTTAAGAGTGCCGGATTAAATAATACCTTTGATATGTTTTGAAATTAGTCTTGGTTCATTTTTTAAACTCCGTATTCAATCAAACCTCTCTTTAGGAAAGCACGAGTTGTTTGTGATGCTTGGAGCTATATGATAGAGAATATCACATTAAATAAGACATATATATTTAATATTCCTCAATCACCAACAAGAAAAGGGGAAAGAAAACAAAATATTCATGCTAGGCGAACATCCATATAGTTTTTTTTTGTTAATTAAAGCCAGTCCATATTCAAATAGTTAATCTCACTTTTAAGAACACAAGGTATTACATGGAAAGCACCCTCCACTTCCAACCAAGAGGTTGTGAGTTCGAGTCACCCCAAGAGCAAGGTGGGGAGTTCTTGGAGGGAAGGATGCCGAGGGTCATTTGGAAACAGCCTCTCTACCCCAGGGTAGGGGTAAGGTCTGCGTACACACTACCCTCCCCAGACCCCACTAGTGGGATTATACTGGGTTGTTGTTGTTGTTGTTGTTGTAAGGTATTACATGGAACTAGCACACTATATGGTATGGAGTATGTGTAAAGTTCAATGATATTATGAGCAAAAAATGATAACAGCAATGATTTTTTAAATAGATATATATCAACTATGAGCTTTTAACCTTTTCTTTCTTTTGAAGATAGCTTTCATTGTACAAAGAACAAAAGTCTTAGTTTAATCATGATTCGTGTCTAATTCTTTATAATGTGTCTTGCAAATTAATGTTATTGAAATTTTTATGGAAAACTCTTTTTTATGTTTATGGGCTTTTTCCTTGGTTCTTGCAGATGTACCAGATAGTGCAATAATATTGAGGAAACATAGTGTGGCAACCAATTTATTCTCTTGCCTCTTATTTAATGAACTTGAAGGATTTAACCCAAGGGACCAATTACCCTTTGCATATGTGAGGGATTTGATGAAACCTAAGTTGAAGTTGAACATGTTTGATGTTGAAGTATTTGAACAGGTGGCAGTTGAGTATAGGCACAACCTTAAAAATGGTGGGGTCATCACTGGTCCAAAAGTGATGCCCTCAAAGACAAAGAGAGCAACTTCAGAATTACTTGTGAATGGGACTGGTAGGAGCAAGTGTGATAGTTACCTTTTGAAAATGTGGGGTGAATCCCAAGATTGATTTCATCTCATCTTTCTTAGGCTTAACTTTTATACGCTATTAAGTAATATAAAAAAATAATTACATGTAATTTTTTATAATAGTCAAGATTAGTATCCCTATTTTTGATGGACGGAATTATCCGTTACTTCTGTTAGTGGAAAATAGCAAATATTCGATAAAAACTTCAACGTGTACACAAGCTGATAAGTATCATCTTTTCGAAAAAATAAGACATGTGCTGGAAAAGGAGAAAGGTAAGATGTTATAATATGTTAAAAGAGACATTAATATTATAAAAAAGAATTACACTATATATATTAGTTGTCATTGGAATGGAAGGTTGGAGAAAAGGAAAAAGGCCAAAGAATAAGCCTTCAACCAATCAAATTAAGCTTCACCTACAAAAGCTGACAGATCATGACAGCTTGTCAGTGAATGTTCAGTTGAAAGATATTGTGAAGATTAAGCTTTGCAACAAGTCTAAGCCAATCATTTTTCAGATTCTATAGCTTATTGTAGTAAAAAAGTGAATGGTGGATTAGGGTGAAGACAAGTTCTGAATTACTTTTTTTTTTAATTTGCACTTGTAGCAACTAGCAAGTAGCTACCTTTCAAATTATACGGTTAATTCTGTGATTTTGATTTAGCTTTTTTGTTACTTCTCGCGTCGCATGTGTATAATGATGTTCAATTCAATACCAAGTTTTAAATATAGATTGAATTCTTAGGGCACGTTTGGTATCACGGATAATGAATAATTAATTTTAGGATTAAATTTAAGAAGAGTTTATCTCATGTTTGGTTGAGGAAAAATTACGGTATAATTAATCCCGAAATTAGTTATCCCGGGATTGTATTGTTTTCTTATCCCCATGGAAAGATGAAATAACTAATTTCAGGATAATTAATCCTGGGATAACATCTTTCCAACCAATCGACCCCTTATTATATTACTCATTGGTTTCAATTGAATCCTTATTACATTACTCATTGGTTTCAATTGAGAAAAAAAAGACTCGTGAAACTTATGATCTTAAAAATAAGGGTAGATTTGTTTTGAGGGGATGGGGGATGCGAACCCTTTGTCGAAATATTACACTAAGTATATAAGGTTATATCTGTTATTATTGGATATATAAAATAAAATGAATCTCCTTAGCACAACATGAATGCAAAATGGTTAAGAGGGTTCGAATTTTCCCTTTGGTCTTAGGATCGATTCCTACTAACTACACTTTATCTTTACAGTTATTAAGATAGATATAAAAATAAGGCAAAATACATAAGTTACACCTTAAATTACGGACCAAATCCCTATTACACATTTTTTACGGATGAAAATCATCTTACACACTCAATCTTTCCAAAGTGTGCCTAAGACGCACCACTTTTATGTTTGACCATTTTTTCTCTGAGATTGCATCACACGCCCTAATTAAATCGTGACATGTGTCATAACTCAAGGGAAAAAAAAAGAAAATACATAATTTGCATCCCAATCGAAAAAGAAATCAGAAAATCAATCCTCCCCCCTCCCCACCCGTCTCTTATCTTTCCCATGCCCCCACTGTCCCCTCCCCATGTCCACTACTTTCCTCTCCGATTAACCGGAAAATTCCCTCATAAAACACCTTCCTTATCCCATTTTTTAAGAAAAATCAAGAATTTCTTTCATTTTATTTTGATTGGTATCTAAAATGGATTATTGATTTTGCACCAATTAAGTTATAGTAGAAATGTGCAATGATCCTTCCTCTAAAATCTAGCAGCCATGGCAGATAGAACCCACAAGAAAAAAATCCATTAACTCTCTTCTTGTATCACTGCCATATTAATATAAATGAAGCATCCAACTGTATTAATTTCTTTCTTTTTCAACTTGAAGTAGAATTTAAACTATTTCACCGACCGGAGTTTCAAGCAAAATTCCATCTCCGACTGACAAAAGACGAAAAAATGATGGTTTCACTGATAGCTCCATAACTTTGGAGAAAAAAAACGAGTGAAGATATTAAATCTAAAGATTGTTTCTTTTTTATTCCTATTTGGATCTACTGGAGCGCTTGGATGAGGTTTATCGTGAGAACAAGACCAATGAGGAGGAAGGCTGGGGACGAAGGTTTTAGCATCCTGCATTAGCGATTTTTTCTTTTCTTTTTGTATTCTGTGTGTAATGGTAAAAGAAAAAAGGATAAAAAGAAAAAAAAATATTTAGACCTTTGGATCACTTTGCTCAAATCTACACCGTTCATATAAAATTTCAGATGCTCATTTTTTACCCCTTCACGCTCCTTTTGCGTGTAATTTACCTGATCAAAAGTGGTGTGTCTTAGGCACACTCTAGAAAGGTTAAATGTGTAAGGTAATTTTCGTCCGCAAAAAATGTGTAATAGAAATTTGGTCCAAAATTTAAGGGTAACTTATGTATTTTGCCTAAAAATAAAATGAATGCCCTTAGCGTAGTATGTATGTGTGGTTATGACATTTAGGTTTTTCTTTTGGTTCCAGGATCAATTACCACTATCTGCACGTTGAGATATATATATATATATATACACACACACACACTTTTAATTATGATTTTTTTATTAGTTATTTTTGCAATCATATTTGGTTCATTATTTATTATAATATGATATTTCGTTTGAAAAATATTTACTTCAAAATGATGTACCACTGTATTTGATTTATTTAATTCATAATAATAGTTTAATTTAATCTTTTTAGTGAACTCATTTGACAAAAGTTTTTACTGTTCGCTTCTTTAAAATGTTGAATCCCTTTCCTCAAAATTCTGGATCTGCCACTGCTTAAAAACGTAGAGGGTGAAAGTTTTTGTATCATGACTTCCAATTTGTGTGGTTATAAAAACTTCTCATTAAAGGTAAAATGAGTAAAATAGAAAGTGTAGAGTTAAATTATTTTCAAATATAAAGCTATGTCATTCATTTTATAACGAACTAATAAACAGAGTGCGTAACATAAACTGAAACAAAGAAAATACTACTTATTAAAAGAAGAAATATTAAAATTATTATAAATTAGTTTCATAGGAAAATTAATCACATTAGAATTTAAGATTTGAACAAACAAATAAATTGAATAGCCGAAAGCTATAATTTAAACAGACAAAGTGGTCATCATATAAATTGGATCAAAGAAATAAATTTTATTTTGTAGGAAGAAAAGGTGGAAGAGGAAAAGGCAAAAGGAAATGTCAAGTAAGAAACAACCACATTAATCTTGAAGTGGAAAAAGCTGATAGATTATGACAAGTTAGAATGTGAATGTTGAATGTTAGATTAAAGTATCAAAATTTTGGGAGATATACAAATAGGCTATTTTCTGTGCCGTTGTTTAACTTTTGACTCCTCTAAAATAAATTGTGCGAAAATAATCTTTGGGCCAGAAGTTACTTCAACTTCCTGACGGATTGGCAGAAGATTATGCTTGCTACAATTTAAGGCGATCACCAAGAGTTGTAAGGAAAATGACTTCCGTCCTTAAGTGATTTTGTTTTTCATGAAGAATGACTTCAGTCATACCAAATATTGAAAAATAACTTTCTTATAGAAAATATTTTCTTTCCTACCAGAAACACTCTCATAGAGTGTTGTCCAGGTATGATAGCGGTTTATGTTTTGTTCACACTATTTTTTGTTTTGCATAGTATTGTATTATTGCCCTTCCACTTATTTGCGGTCTCTTACGACATTATTATTATTTTTCTAGTTTCTTTTGTTGTTACGGACCTATTCTTTTGTTTCTTTTCTAATATTATTATCTCTTTTGTTGAGCCGAGGGTCTTCCGGAAACAACCTCTCTATCCTTCCGGGTAGGGGTAAAGTCTACGTACACTCTACCCTCCCCATATCCCACTAATGAGATTTTACTAGGTGTGTTGTTGTGTTGTACCAGACACACTCTAAGAGCCCGTCTGGACATAAGAATTTTTTTCACTTTTTTCTAAAAATTTTTACTTTTTTTCGAAATCAGTATTTGGCCATAAAATTTTCAATTTTCACTTGAAGATGAATTTTAGAATTTTTCGAAAAAAATTGAAAAACTCCAATAATCGATTTTTCAAAACTTTCACTCAGATCACTCACAAAACTTCAAAAATAACTCAAAATTATATTCATGTTCAAACACAACTCTAATTTTCAAATATCATTTTTACTTGAAAAATAATTTTACATTTTTTTTTTAATTTTATAATTCTTATGTCCAAACGCCCACTAAGTATTTTGATGGATTTACTAATTCGAGCTTCAATTGCAAGCAATGAAGCTGTTGATGGCATATCCCATAGGAAGATATATAACATTGCTCAAATTTTAACTATGATGAGATATCTAGCTGCTCTTTAATTTTTAGATCTTAATTATGTATGTGTACAGGCAAAATTGGGGGCAAAGTATTTTTCAGTTCTCCGATGAGAGAACAAAGGGGAAGCAAGGATCGACGTAATTATAATCGAGGCCAGAAATCCCTCATATTGATACCCAGGAAGAATGAGCGATATATCCAACATCAGATATGGTAAAACGATGCATCCCGGACTGAGTGTAACTTCTGGACCTCAGGAGACGCGGTGAACGATTATGCATGATAGATAGGGGTCGTAAAATATTCGCCCTCAACCGAATATTACAACGTGAATCTCGTTCAGTATCGATAATGGATCAACAATTACCGGAAGAAGAAATTTTTTACCTTTTTTAGACTTATACTAGGACTAAAATTCTCCTACTATATAAAGGGGAATTTTTTATTCAATCTGACACATTATAACGCACAATTCAAAGCAACAAGAAAATTTGCTTTTGTCTTCTAGCTACCGTTCAAGGCATTACTTGTTTGTTCTTTTCTTTACTCACGACCGAGCTTGCACCGAGGGCCCGATCGAGGACGAATTTCATTGTTCAATCTAAGATCAGGCTTGGTCATCGTGTTGCGATTGGTTTGATCGTTTATTTTGTCTTTAATTCATCTATCTGTTATTCTTAATTATTCGTATTGAATTAAATCACATATCATTTAAACTACATACAAATTTAATTGTTACTTATTTTTGGGGTAAACGGTTTGGCGTCCACCATGGGCTAAGGATAATAGTGGTGATTTGGTATGAATCTCCATAACACACCCTATTTTACACTTATTTTTTGAAATCTTAATTCCTGGTTAGCCTAAAAACATCAAACTCTCTGTCTGCTCACTTGAACGTTGACGTTGAGTCAAGCCATCACGGCGAAATTAATAATGTGGTGCCCAATAATGATGTGCTTTCTGCCGATCCCAACGGTGTCCCAGCGGCCGACCCGGTCGATGCTAACTCGCAGCTGACCATCAACATCAATTTGCCCATTGATCCCTAAAATAGTGTTCGCGGGGACCCCGACCAACAACTCGAGAAGCGCCCGAAAGTGAAGGTGATGGGGTGAGCCTACGATTGATTTTCGAAATGTTGCAGGCTCAATAAGCGGCGATAGCACAACTGCATAATCAAAGACACGCCCCCCAACAGGGTCAAGCCTGAATGATCACGGGAAATCAATCGAACTGATGAACAAATTGCCAAGAGACCGGGTGAAGCCGAGCCCCAGGAAACTTCAGAGGTAATGAAGATGCTCGAAGCATTGAGGAAACGGGTAGAGTCAGGCGAGAAAAAGATTGAGGCCAAAGACAAGAAGGTAGAAACATACAACTCCAGGGTCGATCAGATCTCGGGAGCACCTCCGATATTGAAGGGACCAGACTCCAAAAAATTTATCCAGAAGCCCTTTCTCCGAGCGCGGCACCAAAGCCGATCCCAAAGAGGTTTCGTATGCCCGATATTCCCAAATATAATGATAACACAGATCCAAATGAGCATGTAATGTCCTATACATGCGCGATTAAAGGGAATAATTTGGAAGATGACAAAATCGAGTCGGTGTTGCTGAAAATGTTCGGGGAAACTTTGTCCAAGGGAGCAATGATATGGCATCACAACTTGCCTCTGAATTCCATTGACTCGTTTGCTATGCTTGCATATGCTTTCGTAAAGGCTCATGCTGGAGCCATCACGGTCGAGACTAGAAAATCAAATATTTTCAAGGTAAAACAAAGGGATAACGAGATGCTGAGGGAGTTCGTGTCAAGGTTTTAGATGGAGCAGATAGACCTGCCACCAGTTGCAGATGATTGGGTCGTTCAAGCATTCACTCAGGGGCTTAACCCCAAAGGTTCTGTAGCCTCTCAACAGCTAAAACATATTTGGTGGAGTACCCGGTGGTAACCTGGGCTGACGTCCACAATAGGTACCCGTTAAAGATCAGGGTCAAGTACAACCAACTCAGGGCCCCTTCTGGATCTGTTTACCCCGTCAGGACCGATGATATATATAAGAGAGCCATTGATCAGGACCTAAGACCGGTCCGAGATCGATATCAACCATACAATGTGGATCGAAGGGGAAACAGATCTGGGCGTCACCCAGTAAAGAACGAGAAGAGAAGCGATCGAGGGCCTAATGGTCGGGGGTTGATGAGCAAAAATGGTTCGTCAGGTCGCTCGGGAGTAGAAAGTAAGGAATTTGTTTCAAAACGTTGAAAAGAGTAAATAATAAACTAATAAAACGACTGAAACATAAGCTAAATACAAGAAAAGATAAGAATATATGCGTGAGGCATCAAGATTATCGAAATATAACTTCAACATAGATGCTAGAAGCATCATGTTGTCCATAAGGCGTATCAAAGAAACCATGTGGCCCCGACCATTGCAGCTCGATGCAGCCCAGAGAGATCTTAACTTGATGTGTAAGTATCAAGGAACTCACAGTCATAGGACCGAAGATTGCCAACAACTAAGAGAAGAAGTTGCTCGATTGTTCAATAATGGGCACCTCCGAGAATTTCTAAATGAGCGAGCGAAAAACCATTTCAGAAATAGGGACGCCAACAAACAGGTCGAACAAGAGGAACCTCAGCACGCGATCAATATGATCATTGGGGGAGTCGAAGTCCCCCAAGGGCCAATGATAAAACGCACTACAATATCTATTACGAGGGGAAAATGCACCCGGGAGTACGTTCCGGAGGGAGATATTTCGTTTGGCGACGAAGATGTCGAGGGTATCGTACAACCTCACAATGATGAACTGGTAATATCTGTACTTATCAGTAAATCTCGGGTAAACGTGTGCTAATTGATCTAGGTAGCTCGGTCAACATCATCAGATCAAGGGTCGTAGAGCAATTGGGGTTACAAGATCAAATCATACCGACAGTCCGGGTATTAAATGGATTCAACATGGCGTGTGAGACCACAAAAAAGAGAGATAACTTTGCCACCAAACACTGCCAGGACAATCCAAGAAACAAAGTTCTACATGATCGAATGGGATATGAGGTACATTGCTTTATTCGGAAGGCCATGGGTCCGCAACATGAGGGCGGTACACCAAGCGCTGAAATCCCACATC
>AWOL01S0145934.1:59220-69274 GCA_000715115.1 Nicotiana otophora
GAAGAGAAGTGATCGAGGGCCTAGTGGCCTGGGCTTGATGAGCAAGAATGGGTTTGATAAGGCGCTCGGGAGTAGGGAAGCACCAAGATTATCGGAGTACAAATTCAATGTGGATGCTGCCACTATCGCGTCGGCTATAGCGCATAAAAAAGACCAAGTGGTCCCGACCATTGTAGTCCAATCCTACCCAGAGAGATCCTAATTTTATGTGTAAGTATCACGGCACTCACGGTCACAGGACCGAAGATTGCCAATAGTTAAGAGAAGAATATGCTCGGTAATTCAACAACTGGCACCTCCGAGAATTCCTGAGTGAGCGCGCAAAAACCCACACTAGGAACAAGAACGCCAATAAACAAGTCAAACAAGAGGAGCCTCAACACGTGATCAACATGATCATCGAGGGAATCGATGTCCCCTAAGGGCCAATGATAAAATGCACTATAATTTCTATCACGAGGGAATGACGCACCAGGATTATATTCCGGAAGGAGCTATCTTGTTCAGCGTAGAAGATGCTGAGGGCATTGTACAGACTCACAACGATGCACTAGTAATATATGTACTTGTAGATAAATATCGGGTTAAACGTGTGCCTATTGACCAAGGTAGCTCGACCAACATCAACAGATCAAGGGTCACAAAGTAATTGGATCATAAGATCAAATCGTACCGGCAATCTGGGTATTGAGTGGATTCAATATGGCATGTGAGACCATGAAAGACAAGATAACTTCGGCGGTAAACACCACTGGGACAATCCAAGAAATGATGTTCTACGTGATTGGAGGGGATATAGGTATAACTCTTTATTCGGAAGGCCATGGGTCCAAATCATGTGGGTGGTACTTTGGACCTTGCACCAGGAGCTGAAATTTCCCACACTGGGGGGAGTCAAAATGGTCTACGGAGAATAGCTGGCCGCAAAGGAAATGTTTGTTGTCGATGTAGTCATCCCGGTGCCTGCGGTTTCAACATCGAATAGCGCAGAACCAACCAAAAGATAAGAGATTAAATAGTAATTACTTATACATCCTCAATCGAACCGGAGAAACATGAAGAAGAACGAGCAGAAGATAAGGACGATTACAACGTCCCAAGATCATTCATAGCTCCCGATGAAACCGACGCCACTAAATTGATAGTCGAAGAGTTGGAGCAAGTTATATTAATTGAGCATCTACCATATCGAAAGGTATACCTGGGCATGGAGTTAACCCCCGAGCTCAGGAAAAAACTTATTGATTTTCTTATAGCTAACGCCAACTATTTTTCTTGGGACCACTTTGACATGATAGGGATCCCACCGGAGGTAACCACTCACAAGCTGAGTTTGGACACGCAGTTCCATCCCATTAAATAGAAGATTAGGCCACAGTCCGAGACCAAATGTGCATTTATCAAAGATGAGGTATCCAAACTTCTAAAAATAGGATCCATGAGGGAAGTAAAGTACCCAGATTGATTAGCTAACGTAGTGGTAGTACCTAAAAAGGGAAATAAACTAAGGATGTGTGTGAATTATAAAGATCTTAAAAAGCATGCCCAGAGGATTCTTTCCCTTTGCCTAACATCGATCGAATGATCGACGCGATGTCCGAGCACGAGATACTCAGTTTTCTTGACGCCTACTCCGGGTACAACCAAATTCGGATGGACCCGGATGATCAAGAAAAGACTTCTTTCATAACGGAATTTGGCACCTACTATTATAACATAATACCATTCGGATTAAAAAATGTCGGTGCCACCTACCAATGCTTAGTAAACCGGATGTTCGACGAACAAATAGGAAAATCAATGGAAGTTTATATTGACGATATGTTGGTCAAGTCCCTGCGAGAAGAGGACCATTTGAAACATTTGCAAGAAACCTTCGACATATTAAGGAGGTACAACATGAAGCTAAACTTGGAAAAATGTGCATTTGGGGTCAGTTCGGGAAACTTCCTCTGGTTCATAGTATCTAATCGAGGGATAGAGATCAACCCCGACAAAATAACGGCCATAAAGGACATTACCATAGTCGACAACATCAAGGCGGTTCAAAGACTGATAGAGCGTATAGCCACATCGGTCCGGTTCATCTCGAGGTCGTCAGACAAGATCCATCGATTCTTCTTACTATGAAGAAAGAAGAATAATTTTTCTTGGACTCCGGAATGCCAACGAGCTTTGCAAGAACTCAAGCGATACCTGTCGAGCCCCCTTTGCTGCACACTCTGAAGGCAGACGAACAATTGTACCTTTACTTGGTGGTTTTCTAGGTGGCGGTAAGTGATGTCTTAGTCCGAGAGGAAGAAGGTATACAATTTCTTATTTATTATGTTAGTAGAACCCTAGGCAATGCCGAAACAAGGTATACTCACCTAGAAAAGTTAGCGCTCGCCTTGCTAAGCGCTTCCAGGAAACTAAAACTGTACTTTCAATGCCACCACATATGTGTTGTTACCTCTTACCCGCTAAGGAATATCATGCATAAGCCCGAGCTCTCGGGCCGGCTGGCCAAATGGGTCATGGAGATTAGCAGGTATAATAGCGAGCATCGACCCCAAGCTGCCATAAAATCTAAGATTTTGGCAGACTTCATGGTCGACTTTACACCGGCCTTGATACCCAAATCGAAAAGGAATTGCTGCTCAATTCAGTGGCTAATTTCCGGAATCTGGACCGTATTCACGGACAATGCCTCCAACGCGATAGGGTCCGGACTCTGTATTATGTTAAAACCACCTACAGGAAGCGTAATTAGACAGTCTAGTAGAACTGTAAAATTGACTAAAGATGAAGCTGAGTATGAAGCCATAATTGCAGGTCTAGAACTGGCTAAGAGCCTCGGGATCGAAGTGATCGAAGCTAAATGCGACTCCTTCCTCATCGAAAATCAAGTCAATAGAACGATCGAAGTAAAAGAGGAATTGCTGCGGAGGTACTTAGAGAAATTACAGGTAACCTTACACCAATTCAAGGAATGGACTCTACAACACGTATCTCGAGATCAAAACAGCGAAGCCGATGCACTGGCTAACCTGGGGTCATCAGTCAACTCTGATGAATTCAATTTGGGGGCAGTAGTGTAGCTGATGAATTCAGTGGTAGAAGAAGGTCACACCGAGGTAAACTCAACAAGTTTGACTTGGGATTGGATAAGAAAATACATAGACTACCTGAAGATAGGAAAATTTCCATCGGATCCCAAGGAATCGAAGGCCCTGCACACCAAAGCTGCCGGGTTTAGTTTAGTTGAAGGGAAATTGTTCAGAAGGTCCTTTGTCCCACTCGCTAGATGCTTAGGCCCGGGAGAGACTGAATACGCCATGAGGGAAGTTCACGAGGGCACTTGCGGGAACCATTCGGGGGAAGAATCCTTAATTCTAAAGCTGATTAGAGCCGACGACTATTGGAATGAAATGGAGAAGGATGCCAAAGACTTCGTATGAAAATGCGACGAATGTCAAAGATACATCCCGATGATTCATCAACCAGGAGATATGCTTCACTCAATCCTATCGTCATGGCCATTTATGAAGTGTGGGGTGGATATCGTCGGTCATCTGCCATGAGCGCTCGATAAGTCCCAATACATACTAGTCATGACCGATTATTTTTCCAAATTGGTCGAGGATCAGGCATTTGAGAACATCTAGGTAAAGGAAGTGTTTGATTTCGTCTGGAATCACATAATATGTCGATTTGGGATACCAGCCAAGATCATTTATGATAACAGAAAAAAATTCGTCAGCAACACGGTAAGTAAGTTTTTCTAAGACCACAAGATTAAAAAGATATCAACACATTACCACCCTAGTGCGAACGGGCAAGTAGAATCGACAAACACAACTATACTCTAAAACTTGAAAAAGAGATTGATCGATTCAAAGGGAAAGTGGAAGGAAATCCTGCCCGAAGTTTTGTGGGAATACCGTAAGACTTGGAAGTCAAGTACCAGGGTGAACTCGTTCTCTCTAGTCTACTAAGAGGAAGCCTTGATACCGGTCGAGCTAGGGTAACCGAGACTCAGGTTCTAGTATGCTACCAAAATGTCGAACGACGAAGCCATGGCCACGAGCTTGGAAATATTGGTGGTCCGGTTGGCCGTCCAGAAGCAGCGAGTGAGGAGGTACCACAACCGAAGAGCCAATCTTAGACATTTTCAAGTTAGGAACTTGGTGTTGAGAAAAGTAACGCTACACCCCAGGAATCCAAACGACGGGAAACTGGGCCCGAATTAGGAAGGACCGTATAGAGTTACCGGAATAACCAGAAAAGGCTCATATAAACTCAAATAGGGAAATGGTGTACAACTATCGAGTAACTAGAACGTGGCATACTTAAAGCGGTACTACTGCTAAGGGACGAACTCAATTCCCTTTTTTAATTTCGTTATATTACGAACTAACTAATGCAGGTGCTCGGTCAATGGCAAACTTGACTAGTAGGTTTGAAATCACGTGTTGTACTCTTTTTCCCTTGAACCAATTTTCTCTTGAAGTGGGTTTTTCGTCAAGGTATTTAACTACCTTAGTTTTGAAGATAGACCTTAAACCGAGATTGATGATTGCTTTCACCAAATCAACAATATTCGAGCCCTCACAAATTCGACATCAAATACCGGGGGCCATTACCCCTAGGTTAAGATCCTTAGAAAGGGAAAGTTTTATATGTCAAAATACAAAGCTTGGTGATTAGGATTCATTGTAAGGGTCAAACAGTCATACGAACTGTGCCCATGTAGCCCACTCTAGCCACGACACAAGGCTTATGCGCCTCCGACTATGTACCCTACATATATAACAATGAAAGAAATCTTTGTTGCCTTTATACTTTATTACTGGGTATTTCATTTCTTCGATGCTTCACAACAGATCATAAATCCTAAAGCCCATGGACTACCGCTACTCGGGGACTTTCGTTCGGTAAATAATTCGTACGGCCCGGGTTATCGAATCCCGGAGGCACCAAGCCTATTAGGCAGACCCCGAATACCAAAGGCCACGACCACCCTAAAATCGGCTCGGAGACGTCCGAAGTTCGTACTCAGAAAGTAAGGACCTTACGTATAATCAAAACCTATTAAGAGATTACCCTCAACAAAAACATCATTGCATATGACTAAAACACTTAAGCATCTTAAAGGCCTTCGATTTTATCGAATTCTCGAAGTCACGAGTAATCCGGAAATGCCATAGAAATTGGGCCCCATTAGGGCCTCCGAAGGAAATTTTTATATACTTCAAAACAAATTTACAAAATCACAATAAAACTTCCTCAAAACAAGCGAGAAAGAAAATGTACAAGGGAAAACTAAAAACGAACTAAGGCACTCATGCCTAATCTTCACCGAGGCTCGACTTAGTACCGGAAGTGTCAGAATCTTCAGAACCGTCGGAGCCTTCGAGACCTTCGGGACTTTTGGGCTCATAAAGTTCTTTTGCCTCGGCCTCGAGCCTCTTGGCTTCTTCGATCTCAGTCGATGGGTCAAAACCTCTGGAATGAATCTCCTCGAGGGTCTCCCTCCGGGATAGCTGCTTTACATACTCAGTCTTCGTCTTTAGGCGGGCCTCAACTATCTCTACATCAGCCTTATAATGGGCCAACATTTCCCTAATTTCAGAGGAATCAATTGAAGTTGCCTCAAATTCGGACTTCAGCGCAGTGTATTCTTGGCCGAGCGCATCCCGTTCCGTGACAGCTGAGTTCAGCTGTGCCCAGAGTTCATCATTTACCAAGACAACTTGCCTGCCTTGTCCTTTGCTACCCGGAGCTAGTCCTTGACTGATGCTAGCTCCTCTTTCGTAGACTCTTTTTCCGAAGCCAGCAGGTCCATCCTGCCCGTCAGTGCCTCGGTCATGGCCTTGACCTCATCAACTTGGCTTGAAGCTGGTCAATCAAGTTTATCTTCTCATGGACCTGCGAAGTTGCATTGTTATTCATCACGAGTAGCTTTTCGTTTTTAGCCTCAAAGATCCTTACCTTCTCGACCCGATCGGCATGCTCCCGTTTCAAAGACGAGGCCTTCTTCTACGACTTTTATAGCTCGGCCCGGAAAGTTGGGAGATCCTTAAGAGGCTCTTCTTGTCATTCACTGAGAGCCATGTACATGTCCTTCTTCAAGATATGCTCTTTGAGTTTGAACTCGAGCTGGCTTATTTCCAAGCGAGATCGAAGGAAACTTTCATAATGAAGCACCGAATCCTGAAAAACAATGAAGTCATTGGAACATGCTAAAGCTAAGATAAATCCTCAAAGGATACAAACAGTAGCCGTCTTACCTGGTTCAGTGCCTGTTATGCCTCATTGAAAAGGCTTTATGTGCCTAGATCATTCATCTTTGCCTGGCCATCCTCGATCACCGGCAATGAAGGTAGCTGGCCACGCCCACCAGCACGGACAATGCCCAGGCGTCAGTTAGGATAGTAGGAACGACCGTTCTCTTACGGTAGGGATCCATACTCGGGGCAAGGAACTGCCTCACAATCTTGGGGTTCAAGCTAGGCTCACCCTCTCCCGATGGCATATCCTTTTTTGGGACCTCCAGGTGACCAAGTCCGGAGTTGTCCTCCAATTCGCTTATATTCATGCTGTCAAAAAACATATTGAGGGCATAATTTGGTCCCGGTGCCATCTCATTTGATTTATCTTTATTGGCTTGAGCCTGTTCGAACATGGACTCAACGTGAAACGATGTCTCTGCGATGTCGATGACACCAACTACCTCCTTTAGTATAGGAGAGGCTTTTCAGGAGGTCGTGGCCTCTTACTCTCCTTCCGGTTCCCGAGATATAGAGGGATCGACCTCTTGACCATCTTTTCCGGTTATCGCCTGATCCTCCTTGTTGAAGGTCGACTCATGAGCAATGAACTCAATGTAATCATCCTCGGGGTAATCCCTGAGCCGAAAAAGGGAATCAGGGTCCGGTACCCTGGATTTGGTGCTCTTTTTGTTTCTTCTTCGGACCATACGACCAACCTCTTCTTCTTCACCTCGGTATCTGAGGAGTCCGATGATTTCCTATTCTTCGTCTTTTTCTCCTCCTTTGCGGTAGCCCCGGGCTGTCTCGAAGCAGAGGGTTCGGCGATCGAGGATGAGTCCTCGTCCTCATCCAACGGCTTAAGCTCGATGTTCTTGGGCAAACCTGTGAGAAGGAAGAAGACTTGGCAAAAATACAAGTCAAGTGTGTGAATATAATTATCCGGGAGAGAATCTCACCATGGGAACGGGCTTCCCACTTGCCCTTCGAGAGCTTGCTCCATTCGTGCTCGAGGTAAGATATTTGTTTGCAGATCCCCTCGATCCACTCCTTGAAGTGGGGGACTGCATTAGGAACCCGGGTGGCTGCTGCACAACGACAAACACGTGAAATTAGAGAAAGAACAAAAGAAAATGCCAAGTGCTCGAGAAGGAAAAGGCTTACGGGATGAGTTCCACTTTTCCGGGAATGGTAGAAATTCGGGGGGAACGAGATCTTCGATTTTCACACGAACGAACCTTCCTTGCCAACCTCGATCTTCGATTTTCACACGAGCTTTACTTGCTCGGCGAACGAGCTTGATCAACTCCCCTCGGATGATTCGGGGACTGTAAAGACGAAGCAAATGGTCGAGAATGAACCGAGGTGATTCAGTGTTGTTTACAAAGTGGCGGAGGAGGATTACGATCCTCCAAAAGGACGGGTGAATCTGCCCATGGCAGACCTTATAACTTTTGTAGAAGCCGGGGATTATAAGGTCCATCGGGACGAGCGTCAAGGGGTAAGTGTAAATACTTAGGTACGCATCCACGTGAGTGGTGATGTCTTCTTCGGGCCCGGGAATGACCACCTCCTTGCCCTCCCAATTGCAATCCACTCGAACTGTGGGGAGTGTGTCCTCGGTAACAGAGCATATGTACCTCCATATTCCCTCGCCTCAGTCCTGCTGACTGGAGGCCTTCTTGACTTTGAAGTCATTTTCGATAGAGCAGCCCCCGGGAATGAAACTCTTCAAGGGAGGCTCCGGGACCACCTCGGGAATGGCCACCTCGACATCCGTGGCAGGGTTGGAAGTTGAAGGGGCAGTTTGCTGAGGCACATACTTGGAAGTTTTTGGCATCGAAATCTGGGAAATACAGAAAAATATGAAGATTTGAAGGCAGGGATAAAGATATGAAGGTCTGGGTTGAAGATTCAAAGAAGAAGTATGAAGATTTGAAGATGAGATATGAAGATCTAAGGGGAAATATATGAAGAGGATAAAGTTAAGTAGAAATTTCGAGGGTAAATCAGAGAGCTCTGGAACCGAAAAGTGAAAAAGGGATCGGAGTTTTTATAGAGGAAAGCTAATCAATGCGTGACGTTTCGCATTCGAGGACAGTCAACCGACGGGTGACACGTGTCCGAAGTCAGGGCGACGCGACTGATGGGACATTTCGTTGGCCCCTCAACACGGTTTTACTTACGAAGGAAGGAACCAGGGTCAATTTATCTCTTCTCGTCGCTTCGATAAATCTACTCTCTGAAAAACGAGGGAAATATCTGCGTACGGGTAAAATAGGGGACAAAGTTATCCCCGGTTCCCAGATGAGAGAACGAAGGGAAAGCATGGATCGAAGTGATTATAATCGAGGCCAGAAATCCCTCATATCGAGACCCAGGAAGAATGAGTGATCTTTCCGACATTAGATATGGTAAAGCGACACATCCCGCACCGAGTGTAACTTCTAGACCTCGGGAGATACAGTGAACGGTTATGTATAACATATAGGGGGCTGTAATATTCGCCCTCAACCGGATATTACAGCACGAATCTCGTTCAATATCGATTATGGATCAATAATTACCGGAAGAAGAATACATATATATATTTTAGACTTATACTAGGACTGAAATTCTCCTACTATATAAAAGAAAAGTTTTTATTTGATCTGACACATTGTAACGCGCAATTCAAAGCAATAAGAAAATTTACTTTTGTCTTCTAGCTACTGTTCAAGGCATTACTTGTTTGTTCTTTTCTTTACTCACGACCGTGCTTGCACCGAGGGCCCGATCGAGGACGAATTCCACTGTTCAATCTAAGATTAAATTTGGTCATTGCGATTGGTTTGATCGTTTATTTTATCTTTAATTCATCTATCTGTTATTTTTAATTATGCGTATTGAATTAAACCACATATTCTTTAAACCATGTACAAATTTAATTGTTACTCAATTTTGTATTTATCACGCATATTGTATTTATCTCCTCGATCTCGCCATGAACTTCCTCTATTTCACACCTCTTAACTACTAATTCCTTTTCTTCACTCATCTTCTATTTATGCATAGATTAATCTGTGCACAGTTTTAATTACTGCATAATAATTTCTGCACATTTTACATTAAATCCATTTTATTAAGCCGATTAATAGGAGACCCCTATAAGATATTCTCGGTCAAAATATATTCGTATTCTCCCCCAAAGTTTATATTTTATTACGCTTTGGTAAGATGACTTTATGTGACTAAAACAATAGTGACTTTTGTGTTATAAATCTTTATTGGATGACCATCAGCAAAAAAATTCCAAAAAAGTGTCTCATGAATCATGTATGAATGCTTCTTGAAAATTCTTCTCAGAGCATTTTCTATTGGAAAATTCTTAGCATGTTGATAGTAAAGATTCTTACTGCTAAGCTATTTCCTAGTAGCCCCATCTCAATATGCTTTTATTAGGGAAGCTAGGAACATTCTTGATAATGCAATTCTTGCACATGAACTGATGAAGAGACATTCAAGAACTGGAGTTTCTCTAATTACGTGTATGATTAAAGTGGATATAAGAAAAACTTATGATTCAGTAAAATGATGCTATTACTTGAATTTTGTCTTCCTCTCTGAAGCTGGTCAATTAGATTATGTGGTAGTCTCTGTTGATAAATATTTGGCCTACTCCAACTTTCCATGCAAAGAAATGGCCAAGTCAAGGAGCTAAAATGTCTCCTAATTACCTCTTTGTTGTAGCAATAAAGTATATTGTTGCAGCCAAACGCACACGCAAGTATACGCGGTCGTCAAGTAATAAAGTGACTAAAAGT
>AWOL01S0145965.1:3401-14166 GCA_000715115.1 Nicotiana otophora
CTCAGTCATGATTTTACTTGCGTATCATACCTCAGTCTTTCTTGATGTTTGTTGATACACTATGTTATCTTTGTTTTGGCTGATCTTTGTGATTTTCGAGAGCCCGAGAGACTAGAGAGGTTGAGGACTGAGTAAGGTCGAGGACCTGTCGGTAAGGTAAGGATACTATGGCACGTGAGTTGTCCGTACATGATATTATAGCACGTGAGTTGTCCGTGCGGATTATGGCGTTTGGGCTGTAGGAGCCCCTCCGCAGTCTGTACACCCCCAGTGAGCTGTGAGTGCGGGTACCCATTTAGTGTGAGTGATGAGGGTTGGGAGCCCAGTCAGTAATTGTTGTCCTGAGAGGCTCTACTTGCTTTCCATTTGTTATTGCACTTAGTTGCTATTTGTCATTGCTGTGAAATTTTATGTAAGATTTTATAACCGGAATACATAAACTTGAACTGTATAGAATTGATTTGACTTAAACTTATGAAATTAAAAGCATATCTACTCTCTGCTGGAATTATTGAAAATGAACTATAACTGTGCAGCTCGTCTCTATCTTCAATTCCTTATTTATTATTGTTACTTGCTGAGTTGATTGTACTCATACTACACCCTGCACTTCGTGTGCAGATTCAGGTGTTTCCGGACATAATGGGTGTTGATTCTTTCACGCAGTTGATTTTTCGGAGATTCTGAGGTAGTTGTCGTATTTTGCAGACCTTGTATCTCCTTCCCTATCTCCTTGTTTACTGTATTTGGTCTCAAACTATCATAGACCGTATTTTTTAGACTTTTAATCATATTAGATACTCATGTACTCAGTGACACTAGGGTTTGGGAGTATTTATATTTGTACTTGTGAGATTTCTTCCGCTGAATTTAATCATTATATTTTAAAAATTAAAGGATATGTGGTTTATTGAGATTGTTGGCTTGCCTAGTATTGGTATAGGCGCCATCACGACGGGTGAGATTTTGATTTTGGGTCGTGTGTCACGACCTCAAATTCCCTCCGTAGGATGTCGTGATGGCACCTAATCTCTAAGACTAGGCAAGCCTATCAATGCGGAATAAAAATAAAAAATTGAAACTTTAAATAATTGCAACTCCCAAAATCTGGTAGAAATAAGTCACAAGTTTCTAAGAATTTTATCCTCAATGTCTCTATATAGAAGGGGACTTCGGAGTCTGCGGACGCTGGCAGATATACCTCAAAATCTCCGTGTACAGGTAACTCACTGATGTCGGGACTAGTAAGGAGTACCTGAATCTGCACAAAAAGATGTGCAGAAATATAGTATGAGTACACCACAGTGGTACCCAATAAGTGCCAAGCCTAACATCAGTAGAGTAGTGACGAGGTCAGGTCAGGCCCTACTGAAAAATAATAATTGCATGATAAAATGTTTAACAATATAATAAAATAAAATGACAATGGAAATGAATCAACTAGCATGTCACCATTTAATTACACAAAATAATGGCAAATAATATCTCGTGGAATCAAAACAGAATTCCTTTCAACTTTAAGAAAATCACAACAAATAATCAAAGGCAACTGTGGCCATAAATCAATATCAACAAGGACACTCTCGAGGTACCGCCTCGTAGTCCCAAATCATAAATAAATTCACAATATCTCATTTTCTTATATCACCGCGGGAGCCTTCACAATTTATTTTAAAGAAAATATTTTTCCCGAAATAGCACCCCGCGTTTTAGCCATCCTTATCACACCGCATGACTTCTACTAGTTCCCCCTATTAGCCACGCGTATCAAGCCACCCTTATATCACTGCATGCATTTCAATACCCAGACCTTATACCACCGCATGCGTATCAACATCATAATATATCATAATTTGCACCTCAAGTGCTCAAATAATTTAACTTGCCAAAATATTTCAACAATAATATTTTTTCACAATAAATAGCTCACGGCTCATGCCAACATAAATCATCAATAATATTTTCCAGAATAAATAGCTCACGGCTCCATCACAATGAATACGAAAATCTTATAAAAATATTCAGGAATAAATAATTCAGCAAAATAATATTTCATAATCTTTAATACGTTGCTTCAATACAAAATTTAAAAGTGTCAAATACTTCATATTAATAATATTTAATTTAAAAAAAATCAACTTCAAATAATGTACAGAATAAAAGAAATCAAGTTTGAACTAAACAGGTAAAACAATTAGCAGGAAAAGGTCAAGCAACTTTAAAATATAAACATTAAATCAATGATGAAGAATATATCAGAATAAAATAGTTTAATTAATGCGCAAATGTGAGCTACACAATTTAAAAACATAATCTTTCACATTTAACCCGTATACACACTCGCCACCTCGTATACACGACTTTCAACACATTAGAATTTATCACTTCAATACCAATCCTAGGGGAGATTTTTCCCACACAAGGTTAGACAAGTCAATTACCTCAACTTGCTCCAATTTAACTAAGTAGTATATTTTTTTCTCGATTTCCGACTCCGATCGACTCAAATCTAGTCATAAATAATTCTATACAGTCAACAAAAATTATAGGAATCAATTTCATAAGAAAATACTATATTTTTCAGTAAAATCCGAAATTAGCTCAAAAATTGTCCGTGGGACCCACGTCCCGGAATCCGGTGAAACTCACAAAATCCGACAACCCATTCAATTACGAGTTCAACCATACCAGTTTCACTCAAATCCGACTCCGAATCGATACCGAAATCTAGAAAATTTCGTTTCTATGATATTTCAAACATTTCCTAAATTTCAATCTCAAAACACTAATTAAATGGTGAAAACAATGATATATTAGTGTATATTGATCAAATCCGAGTTAGAATCACTTACTCCAATGTCTTTCCTTGAAAATCTATCAAAAATCACCTCTACTCAAGCTCTAGTTTGTTAAAAATGGCAAATGGGACGAATGCCATCTTTTATACATCTGCCCAGGCAGCCTTCAGAACCGGGCCTTGATCGTGGCTTCGATCATGGCTCTCGAGCCTAGGCCTCGGTCGTGGCTTCGATCACAGGCTCGAGCCTGGACCTCGGTCATGGCCTCGATTATGGCATTGAGCATGGTCCTTCGATCTTGGCCTCGATCATGGCATCGAGCCTGGGCCTTCGATCATGGCATCGATCCTGAGCCTCGTCTCTGGCTTCGACCCTGGCCGTCGACCCTGAGCTCGATATCTAGGCTCGATCACAGCCTAGAATATCAAGCAGAAGAGAAAATTGCAGCAGCTTTTTAAGTCCAATTTTTTATCCGTTAACCATCTGAAACTCACCTGAGGCCCTATAGACCTCAACCAAATATATCAACAAGTCCCAAAACATCATACGAACTTATTTGAAACCTCAAATCACATAAAACGACGCTAAAATCACGAATTATGCTCCAATTCAAGCTTAATGAAAGTTAGAATTGTTAACTTTTACATTCGATGTCGAAACCTATCAAATCAAGTCCGATTGACCTCAAATTTTGCACACAAGTCATAAATGACATAACAGAGCTATGAAAAATTTCGGAACTGGATTCCGACTCCGATATCAAAAAGTCAACTCCCCGGCCAAACTTCCAAACTTAAATTCCGGTTTTAGCCATTTCAAGCTTAATTTCACTACGAACTTTCAAATAAAATTTCGATCACGCTCCTAAGTCCAAAATCACCATACGGAGCTATTGGAATCATCAAAATTTTATTTCGGGGTTGTTTGTACATAATTTTGACATCCGGTCACTATTTGACTTAAGATTTTAAAACCTTTAATTTATCATCAAAATTCCATATCTCGGGCTAGGGACCTCGGAATTTGATTACGGGCATACACCCAAGTCCCAAATCACGATATGGACCTACCGAAACTGTCAAAATAATGAACCGAGCCCAGTTTCTCAAAATGTTGACCAAAGTCAACTCGGTTGAGTTTTAAAGCTCTAATTCACATTTTAATCCATTTTTCACATAAAAACTTTCCGAAAAATTTTACGGACTGCGCACGTAAGTCGAGTAATGATAAATAGTACTTTTTGAGGTCTTAGAACACAGAATTAATTATTAACTTTAAAGATGACACTTTGGGTCATCACATCGTGACACAGCAGTAATGGAACTATGGAAATAAGGTAGTGATCTTTGTGATTTCTTTTTGAATTCAAAAAGAGAAAAAGAAAAATATGGTAGTGGTGGTTGGGTGAGGGAGGAGATGGTGGTGGAAGAAGAAGAAGTAGGGGGAGAGGGTAAAATGGGGTTGGGATGGTGACGTGGCATGCCATGTGGCATCCACCTCAGCGAAATATCAGTCCGCGTGGAATGATTGTGGTCATGGTGAAGGGCCTTAATGGAAGAGGGGTATTTTTGCATCACTTTTGTAACGTCGGGGGTAAGCGTGAGCCAAAAGTATAACAGAGGGTATTAATGATCCTTTTCTCACAGTAGAAGGATATATTTTCGCCTTTTCCCAAAACTATTTATTAAAAAATTAAACTAGACGCAGAAGTATTTTTGGCCAACAACAGAAGCAGTTTTTCTGCTTTTGGGAATAAGCAGAAAATTCTAACTTCTTCCAAGAAGCAGAAGCAGAAAATTAATTTATTCAAGACAAAATTATGCTCACTATAAATTTATATTTTCCAAATTATCCCTTATTGATTTAAGCTTTTTTTCTTCATTTTTGTTTCTAGTTTTTACTATTCTTTTAAATTTAAAGATATCATATACATGAATCATATTGTAACTTTCCAAATTCTTTATTGACTTTTCTTGTTTTTGATTTTTTCTTTGTGTAATGTCTTTTAACTTTTCAAATTATCTTCTTCTTTTTTCATAGTAAAACAAATTATCTACATCCTTCTTTGTACTCCCTCCGTTCCAGTTTATGTGAACTTATTTTCTTTTTGGTCCGTTCCAAAAAGAATGACCCCTTTCTAAATTTGGAAATAATTTAGCTTAAATTTACAATTCTACCCTTAATGAGAAGCTTTTATAACCACACAAATACTCTGGGCCTCTTTTTGATTTGTTTAGGATCACAAATTCCAAAAGTCTTATTTTTTTCTTAAACTTCGTGCCCAGTCAAACAGGTTCACATAAATTGAAACGGAGGAAGTATTATCAATTCTCTTCTTACAAATAATCATTTATAATTTCTTTTCTTATAGGCTATTAATTCCCGAATCTTTAAATCAGTTATCAAATCTAATTTGTAAAAATTACCTATAAATAGGTAATAAATTTATAATTGCATCGCATAATCTATCTATCTATCTATCTATACTATATTAAAAGCACGAAAGCCCTTAGCGAAATATCGTTCGCCTTTTTTACCCTTTAAAAATAGATTTCACATTGGATAAAATGATAATTTAAGTTACTTTCCTAATATTTAGGACTTTAAAAATTACTAAAAGTTTATTTATTAAATCATTCCTTATTTGACCTATGAAGTCCTAATATTTAGGATTTAATTAGAATACTATAAGAAAAGGAAAACATGTAAAAGATTCTCCAACAAAATAAACAACTCGGTTACACAACATATTGTTTTCGATGAAAATTTCAGTTTAATGGTGTTTTGTAGTCAAGTATAAATTATTTTACCTTTAATTTATATATTTTTTAGCATTTAGTAATTGTATAAATAAAAATAGATAATATACTTCCATATAATACTTGAACTCCCTTCATATTCAAATAATTTTTTTTCTTCGTTGACTTTTAGTATAATATTTAAAAAGTACACTCAACTATTAGAACAAATAATTGAGTATTTTTTCTTCATCGATTTTATGTGTAATATTTTTAAAATTACACCCAATAAATAGATAAAAATAACTAATAATATATTTAAAAATTTTAAAAATAATTTTTATATCAAACAAAATTGAAGGATAACAATTTTGAGGATAAAATGTGGGATTGGTCAATTTCACGTTTGGTTAGATTTTTGTTTTTGGTATAAGAAATTGCTGAGAATAGTTATACCACAATCTTAGTTAGCTACTATTTTTATTCTACATTTAATGTGGGATAATAATTTGGGGATTAGCTATCCCAGAATAAAATAATCAAATGACCAAAATATTCTTCTCCAAAGCGCTTATTCAAAAATCTTTTAAGAAGACCAAGGTTAAAGTTGAAAATAAAATTTTATCCAAATTTATATATGAAAAAATCAAACACATTTTTTATATTATACTCCATATATTCTATTGTTAATTCAATAAATCAATTATTTCTCAATTGAAAGTATATCTAATAAATATTTTCGTATTATAATTTTAACATTATAATCCCAATATACTTTTTGTGAATTAAAAGACCCCTTAGGCTACATAAATTTATTTTTATAAAAGAAAAGATTGATGCTAAAAATAATTAGATAATAGAGAAAATTTAATTACAGTATAATATTTATGGTTAAATTTGTAAAATTGCGAACTTAAACAATAAGGATAAGATAGTAGAAGATAATATTATATATTCTAAATGAAATTATTTATTATTTTTCTTTCCTTTTTATTTATTCCAACAAATGACAACTCCATGTGTTTCTTATATATCTCTAGGATATATGTTGTAAAATATTAGCTCGATATTAATCATTTTGAGATTTTATACTATACTTATCAATTTTTTTTGAGCTATAGGGACGACTTCTTCATTCTCAAATCTCTAAAAAAAAAAAATTAAATTTTTAATATGTTTTATTTGACAAATCTTTAAAGAATCTTGATAACAATATTTATGCATTACTTGCATGTTTTTATATTAGGTCAGGTAAATAATAATAAATTTCATAAGATATTCCCGCAGAGTTATTAAGAAATAAGAATAAAGCGTTTACAGATTTTTATAGAAAAATATTTTTTTATTTATTGAGTTAGATAAATGAGATCAACATTCATTATTTTCAAGAAATCTACCTTTTGTTTTAGGGAAAAAGGTCAAATATACCGCTCTACTTTACTATATTGTTCATATTTGTCATCCGTTATACTATTGGGTCACATCTACCCTTACTGTTAATCAAACTTTTTAAAATTACCCTCCACCTAACGGAAAACTACCTGATTAAAAAAAAATACCAATTTTCTTTTTCTAAAAAAAAAAAAACTCATTAACTTATAACCCATGGCTCTTGAGCTCTGATGATCTATGAATGTATGCTTCTATTACATACAATGGAATGGACATTTGGCTCGACCCGAAAATAGGTACTCCAAAATCATAATGTTGAAAATTAAAGCTCAAACACGTGGTGGTACTAAATTTCTATATATATATATATATTAGTAAATTGGGGGCATTATCATACAAGGAGATTGTAAATTATTTGTATTTTTTAAATGGTGCTGAATTAAGACTCAATTAATTGTTTATGGACTGGTTATTATCTTATCCACGAGGACTAATGATTCTTCAAATTCAATATTCAAATGAAAAAATAAGTTCCCCTGCCACCTCAACATGATGAAGGAAGTTTAGGTGCTTGTAGCATTTTCTCATTGTTACTAAAAGTTTTAATATAATATACAAAGCTGAGTTAGAAGAAACCATCTATAATTATGATTGATTTCTAATGTATTGGTTTATCAATTATGAGACTGATTCTTTCGGCTTTGTTCTTGCAAATGTAGTATTTTCTATCTTTTGGCCGAAGTTTCACAAAAATAGTGTTGATTCAAGTCATTGAGGTTAATGGATTTCTTGAAAAAGAAAATAGATTATTTTTTNCAGATTATTTTTTAAATCTGGTAGCTTTCCATTAGGTAGAGGGTATTTTTAAAAAGTTTGGTTAATGGTAAGGGTAGATATGACCCAATAGTATAACAAAGGATAGATGTGAACAATATATTTGTAGATGGGTAATTTTAGCCCTTTTCCCTTTGTTTTATAACCCAAAGGCATTATTTAAATATTATTTATGTAAATTTTTAAAATTGTATATTCAATGATATGGGGTACACGTGCAAAGCGTGTACCCTAAGACTAGTATTATATTAGCCCTTAGCGAAATGTCATTCGCCTTTTTTACCCTTTAAAAATTAATTTTACATTGTATAAAATTATAATTTAAATTACTTTCCTAATATTAGGACTTTAAAATCAAATCAAATTTTTATTTACTAATTCAAACCTTATTTGAATTAGGTAAGAAGTCCTTAACATTTCCGAAATTTTATGACCTTTTCGATTAATAAAAGAATTATATCAATTTATGGTAAACTTCTCCATATGCACACAGTACACGTTTGTCTATTTTTTCTTTTTTGCTTAAATATAATTAATCATTTAAATTCTATTAGCATATATTTATTAGTGGTAAATATTTAAACAATTATGAGAAATACATATATCAACATAAATATACTTTCCATGTTAGATATAATGATAACTACCATTAACATTTTATATGTTGGATATTACAATTGATTTTCTAAATTTTCAATGAACTAATATCTTAATTGTATATAATTTTAGTATCTTAATAAATAAAAATAGAGAAATTTTCCTTACACCAAGAATATCATCTATAAAAGATATTAGTCAGATACAAAAACATAATATATCATGCTTATCTTCATAAGAAATATATAAATAACCTACTTAAATTCTTAATCGTTGCAAATTCAAAGGATAACCAATAACTATGCATTCAATTATTTCATCAATGTAAAATTTATTTTATAATTTAAATAAATATTACATTTATCTTGATGTCAATTGTTATCACACATAGTTCATTCTTATTCTAAATTTTATACACTTTTTATTAATAGACGCAAAAACACGTGCAACGCAAGTACACTAAAGCTAGTATTATATTAAAAGTACGAAGACCCTTAGCGAAATGTCGTTCGCCTTTTTTACCCTCTTAAATTAGAGTTCACACTAGACGAAATAGTCATTTATTTATTTCCTTAATTTTAGGTAACCATAATTTTAATTATTAAATCTTTCCTTATTTAAACTATATGCAAATTAAATGCTACTACTTAGGACTTCAATCATTAATATTTTACTGTTCCAAATAAGATATGTTCTAATCAAAATTTGAGATAAAAACCAACACGCAACAATTTCAAACTATATATTCTTGGTACGTTTTTTATCTTTTTAATATTCCTCTCTTAATTTATGTCCACAACTTTGTGCATATTAATTCTCCTTCTACCATCTCATTCCGCACAAAAATATGGACAAAGCCAAAAGTTATTTATCAAAAAAAAAAAAGATTTGTTGTTCAAGAAATTAAACATCCCAAAAAATAAGCGTTTGTACAAATCGGAGATGTACGTAAAAATTATTAAAAACTTGTATCTGTGTCAGTACTTTTAGGTTGAATATATCTACTAAGACTACGGAGAACCTATGTGGGATATAATTTCTATCTTTATTGAGTTAGTTAAAATAAGATTAACAATTATAATTTTCAAGAACCTACCCTTTAACTTTTAATTTATATATAACTCAAATATAACTTTTAATATAATAGTTATGTGATCTTTTAAGGTTTGGTATTTATGGAGATTAAGTACACGCGCAACGCGCGTAATAAGAGACTTGTATATTATTAAAAAAAGAATAAAAAGCCTCCACATTAAGCCAAGTGGCAACCTCACAATAAGCCATTTAGCAATTTGGACAAAGTTAGTTAAGTTAGGTAATAATTAATTTCTTTTTGAATTTAAATTTTTAAAAAAATTAAATTATGCATTATGTGTTGTTAATAATTAGTTATTCTTTTTGAATTTGAATTTAAACATACTTAACTATTATTTTTTTAACAAAATAATAATTTTTTATATATTTAAAAAATTTTATGCTTAATGACATCTTTCAGGTTTGACACTCAGAATCATCTTGTTACAGCTACCATAGTTATACAAAATTTCATTCGACGACATTATTCTACTGATAAGGAATTCAACTATTATGCTAATGAAGACATTACTGCAAAGATTGAGGAAGGAGATGGGCCTTAATTGTATTCCTTTAGAAATGCAAGACATGTCTTCTACTAATATGGAGGCGTTGTGTGATAGAATTACAGATAAAATTATTGAAAAATATTATCATGTGTGAGTGACTTTGCTTATTGTTTCATGGTGGATTACTAATATATAGTATTTGTGGAATAGACTTTTAATTCATACAGAATGATGTATTATGATTATTCAAATCATCATATAAGCAATAAGTAATTATACTAGATAATATTATATGCTTTGGTATAATTATATATGTTATATTGATTTAAATCTTTATATTTTATATTTTAATTAAATAAAATAAAAAATAATAAAATCTCTTACGATAAATATTTAGGTTCATTTTTCTCTTTAAAATAATTATAAGACCTTGGTACTATCCTTTTTGGTAATTTGACATTCAAAAGTATTTTTTAAAAAGATCGGCCAAACACAATTAATTTACCAAATGTTGCAAAAAAGTACTTCTTAAATGAATGGGCCAAAGTCAAACACAAACTATTTTTTTTTTCAAAAGTACTTTTGGAAATCACTTATGAAAAAAGTAATTTGCAAAGTAAATAATTTTTGACAACTTGGCCAACCGGGCTCTTTATGTTAAGGATCTAATGTTATGAAAATTTTAGTGTAAATATTGTTTGGAGAACTGGGAGTGTATAAGTTAAACTCAATTGGAAATAGAAAAATGTAGGGCCAAAAAGATGGAAGATTTAGGACAAGAGAAGAATTATATACTACTCCATAATAAATTACTGAGTAACAA
>AWOL01S0145966.1:0-16192 GCA_000715115.1 Nicotiana otophora
CGCAAAGAATCTATATCCCTAAAATCTGGTTGGGTCTATTTATGAAGAAGAAGGATGCGTTTTCCTTCCCAGATTTATTTCTCTTTGTTCTCTTGTGTGCAAAAAACTCCTAGTAAAATCTTTTCCTTGCCACTGCTCTTTCTATATCTCGACTGGTAGACTGCAAAAAGGATTCAAATAAGATTTTCCAATTCTAGTCCGTACAAAATACAAAATACAAAATACAACAAGGAATGTCTCCTGGTCTGTACAAAACATAAAGAATCCAATGTAATAAGGAACAACAAAAATGTCTCCAATTCTCTACGTGTACTTTGGTGAGGAAATCAAGTAAGAACGCTAAGGAGAATTTCTATTTTAAAGTGCTGGGAAGTCCCATGAAGCAGAATGTTCTTTTTGGTGGGATGATTGGTCGAGACTGGGATCGCTAGCTAATTTTGTGGTTCAAGGGCCCCAGCCAGGAAAAATGCAGTTAAAACAGGTCTATGATGGTGAGACATGGAATTTTCAGGGGGTTCGACAAGTTCTACCAAATCACATTTTGGAGCAGATCAAGAAAGACCCAATTGGTGGAGATAAAAAACTAGATAGGCCTATTTGGAACACATCCAATGATGGTAAATTCTCTTGTAAAACTGCTTTTCTTGCATTGAGACAAACTGAAATCTCTTCCATGTCCTCACAAAGAATATGGCATAAAAACTCCCCTTTAAGTTATCCTTCTTCATGATGAGGCTTTTGAGAGGGAGATTACCAACTGATGAAGTGATAAGAAGGTTCGGCATTCAAGGACCTTCTAAATGCTATTGTTGTAGAGATGCACAAGAAGACTATATTGCTCACATCTTTTTATCAAGTTGTAAAGCTCAATATGTATGGAAACATTTCAGTCAAAGCGTAGGTATCACTATCTCAAGCAACTTAAAACAGACATTGATGAAATGGTAGTTCATTAAGCCTTTGAATGAGGCGCACAATTTTGTTCTCCTATGTTTTCCTTCAATTATCTGTTGGGAGTTATGGAAACAAAGGTGTGCAGCTAAATATGAAGGTTCATATGCTTATGTACAAAACTTGCTAGATCGAGTGCAATCACTGATAATCATGCTTCTTAAAGTTCACTATAAGGGAATCAAATGGCAAGACGACTGGGCTGGAATTTGCAGGTTTCTGGAAGGTTTTAAACCTCCAATGAAAGCTCTCAAGCTGATGTGGTCACTTCCTCCTTCAGGTAGACTGAAGCTTAACACGGATGGGAATAGTAATGTTATGAAATGAGTGGCCGGTATTGGAGGTATTGTTAGGGATAACAGTGGAAAGCTTGCCATGGCATATGCCAAGGCTCTTCACTTCTACACTAACAATACAGCTGAAACACAAAGCTGCACTTTTTGGAATTGAGTGGATTGCCTTCAATAGGATTCACAATGTAATTATAGAAATTGACTCTTTATTGATTGTTAATATGCTTAATGGATCTTCTTCAACTTTTTGGGAGATTCATGATGATATTTTAAAGATGAAAAAGATTATTCAGAGTCATCGAATTGAAGTCCAACATTGCTATAGAGAAGGAAATTCAGTGACAGACACACTACCAAAATATGGTGCTACATTGAATATTCTACCTATTGCTACTATCTTCCTCAATGTCCAAGATCTACCTAGGGAGACTGTTGGGGTATATCAAATGGATAGGAGGCAAATGCCTTCATTTAGTTTCAGGAGATCAAAAATGAAGAACCTGCGGCTAGATGGAGTAGTAATATAATTGTATATATGTTGTGTCTTCATAGCAGCACATGTATATGGAAGACTCACTTCCTGCAATCATAGTAGTACTACCTTTTGTGGTGTTAACTTATATTGGATTGGGCATGTCCAGTCCTTTCTAATTCACAGAGAAACATAGGCATTTGGTTCCTTTTGTTGTATGTTTTTCATTTTGGTTTATTAATCTATAAGTAGGGTCTGCCTAACCCCACCAAAATGGTGATCTTTTAATAAAAAACTAAAGTGCTGGGAAGTCCTTTACACTTTAACGTGTAGTACAAGTGTTATTATCTTATCCTGATAATTTTTTGTTTTTAAGCCAATGACAAATATTTTCATGATCATCGGGAGTAAACCTTAAAGTTCTAGTAAACAGAAGAAGTACATTTTTTTTACAGTTACTTCAAGCCTAGTTTTTAAAGTTTACACCTTGACAAGTCTTAAAGCCTAGGCATGCAAATTTTATTGAATATAAATTTAATAAAATTATTTGGACCATTTTAAATATATTAGTCCAAATAAATATTATGGGCTAATATAATTGAATTAATTATTTAAGTCTAATAAATATTGACTGGGCTAGCCCATTTAATTGGGCTACAAATAATTAGCCCACCTCATTAGGCCCAAGATGTCATCTTTCTAGAGGCTCAGTGTCACGTGTCAAATGACGTGGCACGTCAAGTCAAATGGAAGAGCCAATAGGAACATGCCACGTATCAAAATGGCAAGGCATGCCAAGTCACGTTAAAATGCTAATAAAATCGCACCATGTGTGCAAGTGACATGTTCTGGCCAATCAAATGCGGCCATGTCACACTTCAATTTGATTGGTCGGAAAGAGTTTGTTCTTATCACAACTCCTCCCTTTCACAACTATAAATATGGGTCTTCATAACCCAGAAAAGACACCAGAAGTTATAACAAGAAGCAAGAGGGAGCTCGTGGATCAAACGATGCGGATTTCTCTAAAGGCTACAAGCATTCAAGTGTTCTAAGGATTAAAAGATCAAGACGAAGATTCAAGAACAAGCTGCAAGACATTGGATTAAAAATATGTCAAGATCAAGATCAAGCTTCAAGCACTTGGATTAAAATAAAATAAAATTCAAGATTAAGCTCGGAGGCTCTTTTATTTACTATTGAAAAGAAGAATTAGAAGATTTATAGAGATTGTAACACTTAAATATTTAAAATAAAATACTACGATTGTTGCGATATTTTTTATCTTGGTTTTATTTTCTCGACGCAATTTATTGTCTACATCAATAATCATGCGATAATCTTCACTAATTAGCTTGGTGTAAATATAAAAGTATAATTGGAGATTGGCACATTCTTGATACATAGATGTCTATGAGTAGCACTATAGTACTATACAATTTAGCCTTTTCTTTTTGGCAAAATACGTAAGTTGTCACTGACCTATGGCCCAAATTTTCCTTGCATACTTTCTGTGGACGATAATAATATTACACACGCAATCTTTCTAAAGTGTATCTAGTACACATCTCTTTTGACCAGGTCCCGTAAAAAGTTCATCCGTATATTTCACGCGTTTGACTTTAGTTTATAAACTTAAAAATAAAAATATAAAATATAAAATTACAAATATGCCATCATCTTCTCCAACTCATACATGCAACACCATTATACCTGCAACACCATTATAGAGCAGGTTTTAAAAATGGAGACAACCAAGAATATTCTACCAAAATTTCCAAAATATTCCTTACCATCAAATATGGTCATTAAGCTATAAGACAACTTTTTGAAATCTTTGCTCCTATTCAAGTTAAAATTACAAATGCAAAACCAAATCGAGGAGGAAAGTCAATTAAAAAATGACGGAATTGCGTGACTAGTTAGGTTTCTCCAATGAAGTCAATACGACCGGCTCAACCTGACCCACCCACTCTTTAGGCTCGCTTTCTTCAAAGAACACCACCGGTTCAACTCGCCGGTCACTCGCAACGCCGACACCAGTGTAATTTTCCCGCTCGATATCCACTTCCCTCGCATCCAGTTCCTTCCTCCCTGCTTTCGAGCTGGAACTCGAACTACCTGTTCTCTTGTGCGACCACCAGAATTTATCCGACGACGTTGAGTCCAACGTATCGTTTTGGCTTCCGTTCTTCCATAGAGTCGTCGGCGGCAGAGTTGGACATGGAGTACCTTGCTTATATGCTCCTGATGCTTTCAATGCCACGTCCTTTATCTACACCACAAATTGGGGGAGTGAGTTTAGAGGATGAAGATGGAGAAGAAGGGGTTGTGACCCAATTAAATAAAATTTGAACACATGTCACTTTAATAAATAATCTAATAGTAAAAAATCAAATTTCACACGCATTTTTTGTGTGTTAACACGCGAGTCAAAAATAGTGTGTACTAGATACAATTTAAAAATGTTATATATGTAATATTATTATTGTCCACCAAAATATGTAAGAGATATTTGGGCCATAGGTCAAGGTCAAGTTGATACTTATGTATTTTGCCTTTCTTTTTTCGTACATTGGATAAAAGTACTAAATCCTACTACTGTTTAGTAGTGTTTGGTTTTAAGAACCGACCAGCTGACTTGTACTTTGTCAAACTCAACTTCTTCTTGTGAATAATATGCCGAGTTCCAACTATCATTGGAACCCAAACACTACCCACTAAATGACTAATCCTTAAAACCCAAATAACAACAATCTCAGACTTCAGTCACTACTCACTACAACACGCCTGTAAAAGCCGCACGTGCCTTTGACTTCCCTTTGACTCCCATTAGAAGCTTCGAAAATTCAGCACTTAGAATGCCCTAATCTTGTCACCCTTTGACCCGAAGCCCGAAGCTCCATCACTTGCTGATCCTACTCTCATACTCTGCCAAAATTCAACTACGCTTTTCTTGAATTCATTACTTCATTAGCTCAGGTGAGTTTCTCTTTTTTCTTTTTCTTGTTTATTTTTGCTGCTTTGGACTTTTATTGAGGTTTATGATGTTTATCTTCTTTTGATTGCGATTACACTTGTGGGTTTGATGTTGAAGTTTATAATTTTACTTGGGGTGTAGTAAAGTTTGTTTCTTTGAATTTTTTATTTCTTATTTCTACTGTTTCTTGAAGAATTCAGTGTCAATTTTCAGAATATGCCTATGCTTGAATTGTTTGGTTACTGTTGTTGTAAACTGGATTTTTGACGGGTTCCTTTGCATCCACCTGCTTACTTCTAGAATGTATCATGATGAGAGTCAAAGCAGTCTTGTGAATGCCGAGTTCATCTGGTCCTTACTAGAACTTAAAGTTAGCTTTCTTATGTATAGTCAACTGAAATGTGTCGAAATGTTTAGCACACGCGCTAGTAATATAGTGTGAAGGCTTTCTGGTTTGAGGGCAAGGGTGAGACTAAGCAGTTGGAGGGGGGAAATGGCCATACTGACTTGGTTATCTCAGTCTCCTTTTGTGCAAAGAAGTAAAAAGTTTCCGCCTTTCTTGCCTCAAGTAGTGGACAATGAATCATCGATCCAGTGCTGTTGATTTCTAATACTACAAATAATAGAAAGAAAATGAATCAAGTTTGTATCCTATAGACGTCTTGGACCTCCGGCCAATGAGGTGACGACACATGCATACACTTGAACTTCTAACGATAGAGTTCCACTGAGTAGTTGGAGGTGTCTTCTTTAAATTCAAAATTCAAAGACAGTTATACTTGTGAATTCTTAGTAGATTGAATCCAATCACATAGAGTCTTCCCAAATTGCGTATAGAAAGAGATAGAGACCGGTCTTGCTTATGCATGCTTCTTCATTGGAGTGAGACTGTAGTAGCCCCTTCTTAGTTCTTACCGAACTGTTTTTTTTCTTAACCACTTAATGAACTCTTTTTTTGTTTTAATTGAAGTTGTGGAATTGAGAAGTGTATAAATCATTGTGCAACAGGAAAAACATATTGAGTTTAATTTTTCTTCTTCTTGCAGAATTTGATTGCAGATGTAGGGAGCATATACAGTGGATTTTGCTGCTGAGATCAGCTTTGTTAATGGGTTGAGCAGAGGTGTTCTTTATCCTATGGATTTCTTGGTGCTTTTCCTGATTGTTTAACTGTTCCTGGTCAATGTTCAAAGTGAACTCGAGAGTGAGAATGCCCATGAATCGGCATTGCCCACGAATTGACACTTACGAGTTGAAACTTCGGATTGAAAGGAAGATTGGTCAACAAAGGGCAGAGAAGTATTTTACTGTGTTAAGCAGATACTTGAGTTTAAAGCTTAGTAAATCAGAGTTTGAGAAGTTCTGCATTGACTTGTTAGGGAGAGAGAATATCTGTCTTCATAATGCACTTACCCGAGCAATTGTAAAAAATGCTTGTGCTGCTAAGACACCTCCGACAAAAGATTGCAAAATGCAGGCTTCATTACATGTCAAAGTCCCAAATGGATATCAAAGAGACACTCTCCAGTCACTGTGCCGGGACTCATTTCCTCAATCTTCGAAAAAGGGGAGAACTCCTACACTTCGTGATCGAAGATTCAAGGACCGGCCGAGTCATCGGGGGCCTCATGGGAAAACACATTCTGCTGCTTCTTGTGAAGATACTGCACCAAAAGCCCAAGAGCATCAAACTGCTACTGAGTTGATATCATTGGGTAGCATTTGGAGTAGAAGTCAATTAACTGCTCCCCTTGGCATCTCTCCGAGTAATCGGGGAACAAGGAAAGTAGCATGTCGCAGGTCAGCTCTTTTGCAAAGCATAGGAACTTGTAATAGCACTGGTGATTTGCCTGACTCCAACTCCCTAAGGAAATGGTTGGAACAGAAGTCGGTGGCAGAAGGCCTACAAATATCAACAGATTCTGTAAATGTGTTACATAATGGGCTTGATGCATTTATGAAGCGATTATTAAAGCCTTGTTTGGAATTAGCAGGCTCAAGGTCACAAGACAAGTGCATCCATGACCAAGCTGTATCAGTTTCAAATAAAACAAGGCCGAGAAGATACATTCAGAAACCAAGTGATTTCTTTTCTGTTTCAATGCTGGATTTTTGCTCTGCAATGGAGTTGAATCCCAGGATACTAGGGGAATACTGGCCAATACAGCTTGAGAAAGTTTCCTTGCATGCGTGTGAAGAATCATTGATCGATTAGCGCATTCGTATGGGTACGGCTGTGACGTCAAGTCCATCTGAAAGTGATGAGTTGAGTTGTGCTTTTGAAAGGCGATCAAACAGTGATGCTAATACAATTTAATACAAGCATTGGTAAAGCTTCGACGTGGTTTAAAGCTACACAAAATTTTGGATGAAGGTTAGGTTGTATATACTACATCTTAGAGCTGATTATTTCTAAATTGAGAGTTGTTATTACCTCGTGAAGTAGCAAGATGTCAATACATGTAAGATTCTAGCCATTACAGATAAAGAGTTAAGTAGGCTTCTTTAACTACTATCTATAGTCTTTCATGTAACTGACTGTTGTTTGTTAATAAAGCTTAATTTGTTAGTATCTGTACAATTATTTTCTTGGATTCTCTTCTTCTACCCCTTCCCAAAATAAAGGGAGAAGAAAAGGGGAAAAATGGTTGTGCCGCTGTTGTAAATTATGGCTTTAAAGTGGATCTCGTGTAGAAGGATCATTAACACAAACGGTTTCTCACTGCTTTCGGTAATAGTACTGTCAAAAGTGCTTCTCAACTCATTTGGCCAAATTGATTGCATATCGAATTCCGCAAATTTTTCAGGAAAACCCCAGCTTTCTGTTGTCGTTTGCCATTAATTAAATAAGGCCGTATTGTTTCCATAATGTTAAGTTGAACTAAACAAGGTTATTGTTAAGGTGCTGGTTAATAATAAGTACCACTCCACGCCCAAGATTCTTGCCTATGCTTAAACGCAGAAGTTAAACACTTATATAACAATATGACTCGCAAAATCATAAAAACAAAGGAGAACAAAATACAGAAATATAGCTAAATCCATTACTGCTTTCCCAAAAGTTCAAATAGTGCAATCTACTTCAGCCAAAACCAACAGCTTAATGGCAAATTTTACTGCATCATGATATAGAATAACGCCTATATCTACTAATTGGTTTATATCTTCCTTTGCTGGCTGATGGCATGACTACATGATCAGCTCCAAATGATATTGGATACAGTTTCCCAAGCTTTTCGGAAACTGAGCTTATGAAAGATTTTCTTCGCAAACGAGGTTTATCAGAAGATATTGGAGTGGTTATCTCCAAAGGGGTGCTAGCAGCTGATTTGTCACCACATTTTTCTATTTCTTTCAATCTCGTTTTCATTTTCACTAGCTCGAATTTTAGATCTTGATTTTCTCTTTTTAGACTTGAGAATTCATCTGTAACAGGGTTATTGTCGGCGGATGACTGATCTGCATCGGCTAGACTACCATCCATAACTTGGCGAAGGCGTTGTTGTTCATGGTAAAGCACTTGCACAACAGTCTGAACAGGGAGCCTCTCATTCTGAGCAGCATGAGCACAAGCTTCTCGAGTTAGCTTTTGACAGTTCATAACACTGCAAACTCTTTTTCTCTCATTATCACTTAGAGCTGGATGTGCCTTCAAATTTTGCAAAAGCTAGAGGATTAGACAACTATCTCTGGTAGAGTTGTTTATTTAAGAGTATGTTCTTTTTTTGATGAAGTAAGATGCTATATAACTGGCATCAAGAAGATGCAAAACATTACAAAAGAGGTTGGTTAGCTCCATTTACACAAAAATACAGTTCTGACCAGGGAGCTAACCAGAAGCCTAAGGTTGGCAATCAATCCAAAGACAGAGAGCTAATAAAATCTTGAAATGGAATTTAATCATTTACAGGGGAAAGGTTGCTCCAGCTATTAAGAGTAACCTGATAAGAGTAAGTTCTGTACACTGATAGTACGTAATTCTTTTGCATTTTCAAGTCAAAATGACATAGAGAAGTAGGTAGCTATTCGTAGCAAGCCTGATATAGTAACCTAAAAAATAGTTTAGGCTGATATGAGAGTATGAAAGATTTTTAGGCTATGAGTGTATATGACTTAAAATCCTTTATTTATGTTGAAGATCGACTAAGCATGGTCTGAAGATTCAAAAGTCTTTCTTGCCACTGTATGATGAGCTGCTTAGCTATAAACCTGCTTATTATCAAATGTAACTGTTTGTTAAACTGTACATTTGATCTAAAGATGACACACTTGAGAGAACATCAACATAGAACATGTTTAAAATCCTGTAAATGCATAGGCAGAAACACGTGATATCATAACCTAAGATGCAGGGCAATTCTAAGATAAGATGGCTTCTGTAACAGAAAAGTAAAATTCAACCCTTAGTTTCACTTGTATATTGAAAAATATTTTCACTTAACTAAATTAAGCCTTTAATGGATTTATGCAAGAGATCATAATGGTTCAAATACCACTTAACATCCCAAGCCACAACATTTCCACTGTTCAGGTGCAACCTATCAAATTATGTCATTAAAGAAGTTGATATTTTAATCAAGGTACTAAAGCAGTTGATTAAGCCATTACTATTTCGCAGTTGGCATCAAAGATTTGTTTATAGAGTTAATGAATGCTTATAATACATATTAAATTAAACATATAGTATGACCTAAATATACGATCATGCCCTTGTAGGTGTACTCGTGCACAGAAAAATTGCTCCCCGGGGCGAATGATTCAACGTGCATACCTTCAAATAAGTGTCAATGGCCTTGTACATCCTATCTTCACATTGCTCTGGAATCACTTCAGCAATACTAATAAACTGCGAAACAGATAGATTATTGTCAGAGGCTATTTTAGCAAGGTAATCTTCCATGAGTTTCCCTACTTTCTCCATTTCACTTGCTAATGGAGGCGCAGACTCTTCATCGTTGAAGCCCAACCGATTTTCCACCATTTCATACTCAATGAAATTCGTCATGATACGTTGCACGATTTCAACATCAAATAATGTGTCTTTTGTGAAGGAAGAATATGAAGGAATTAACAAATCATCTAATACAGTCTCTCCAAGTTGCAACGCCATTCTCCTCTCCAGATCAACTCTACAAGCAACTGTGGTTTCGAGATATATTGCAGCGCGAAGAAGCATTGAGAGAAAACTAACTGCCAATGCATTTTTTTCCCTTGGCAAAAGACTAACAATGGTTTCAACAACAACCCTCTTTTCATGTACTTGTCTTTGCTCAATCAATTTCCTTTCCTTTCCTGATATTTCCTGGAATGACAAGAAAATCATATGCATAAATATTTCATTTGGACAAATAGAGCACATGACCAAAATAGTTTCTTATGTTTGAGCGTTTGTCTAAAATAATCCTTTAACTATACAGCTGAGCAGTTTTAGTCCTTCATGTTCATAAAAACTGCGCACATTTTGTGTGTTAAATATAACAGCGACCATAACATAAGTGTTCAATTTTGATTAACATAAAAGATCACTATTTTTGTTATTTTCTCTAACCAAATAATCCAAACTCATGGGATAAGGACTCACCAAATTTTGAAGAGATTTCTGTGAATAGAGCATCAATACTGGTCCAAGAGCATACTGTTTGTATCCTCTAGCCATCATAGCAATTAGAACCCTTTGGAAAAAATCAATTCTAAGGACAGTTAAATCCTCAGCCCACCAGTCAACAACAATAGGCCTCGGATTTGATAATGTAGAGGAATTCATCAAGCTATTAGCGTCGACCTCTATTCTACGTGACTTACAAAAATGGCTATCCTTGCAAACTATGTATGCAATTGTATCTATGCTTCTGTTCACCAATTTTATATTTTCTGCAATGGGAAGAAGTTTTTCTGAAGAGTGCAGAACGGAAACTGCACCTGCAATGCTCTTAAGTGCTACTTCATTTAAGTAGGCTTCTGATAATCCTACCAAATTTCCAACTGCATAGTCATCTGTCATATCAAGATATTCTGCTACACATCTAAGCAATGCGATGTTTCCTGAGCTTATCTCAAAGTTTATTCCATAACAAAATTTTGCTGCAAATTCAAATGCCTCTGCTCCACCAGGAATGTCAGGGATTTCAATTTCAGAAAGATTAGCATCATTGGATTTTGCGACCAACTTCCTTATATATCCGCACTTTGAGACTAGTGGGAACTGCATGGAACATAAAGTAAAGATTGCACCTTTTAGTTAAGAGTTTAACTTGTACTCACTGACAGTGTCAAATTAATTTAAGATGACTATAGGTAACTGCCATAATAAGTGTAACTAGTTAAAGAACAATCTTGATTGGTGTTCTAGTTGAAATTATATTAGGAACTTCTTAGAACAAGGAAAAAGGTTGTACCTTGTGCAGAGCAAAGGAAGTTCCTGCAACATGAACAGTTATATCACTTGGGATCTCCTGGGATAAAATCCTGCAGATATTAAAAAGGTCACTCATTGCATAAAGACGTGGAAAAGGGCGCTGAGAAACAACAAAAGAGAGAAATATAACTGAAGATAGACTACGTACCATTCGGAGGTCCTTTTCATAACATTGGAAAGAAGCTCTTTTTTCTTAGTGAACATGTTAACAGTAGTTGAAGGTTGTGCAGTCTCCTCTGAACCAAGATCCACCATATTGGCCTATTATATAATTCTTGATAAAGCAAAAACTAGAATGTACTATGTCCTTTCCCCTGCTTCTTTTGGTTCCGTTGCTAGCTTCTTTAATTAATTCTCTTTCAACCCACAAAAGAATAAGCGATCAACAGTTGGGGAATAAGTACAGCCTCAGTGTTAGACCGTAAACTGCATTATATATTATCAACTTATCGTCAGCAGCCACGATCAATCATAAGATTGGCAGAATTCCCGTTATAGGCCAGAAAGTTGGCAGTGGAAAGATTGTGTACGAGTGAGCCTCTTGTAGACACACGACACGAGTAGTGTTACATACGGGGGTTAAATAGGATAAAGTAAGGGATTTCGTTCAGAGTGTGTGGAAGTATAAGCACATGCAGTTTTATACAAATGATGAGATGATGGTTGTTGCGACCAAACACACTCACGCAAGCATACGTGGTCGTCAAGTAATAGAGTAGTGAATAGAGTATTGTTCCCACGAAAACTTATGATTAGCGTTTGACTGATTCAAACCCAAACAACTTATCGATTCTAGAGATTTCTCACAAAGTGTGTAAGTGTCTAATTTACTACCTAAAAAACTATCAAGCAATGAAATAACAAGAAATCAACCACAACACTTAAGCAATTTCGATTAACAATCAGTAGGAGAGGATATTCCAGGGTCATAGGCTAACTAACAATCATGTTGCGTTCTTGGCTTAAAATCACTAAGTAATTTATCTGGATTGTTGATTGACAGGGTTGATATTACTCATAAGAATCTGTCAAGTTTTTACTCGCCTATTCAAGCTAACTTAATGCCTATATGTCTATGAAATTAAGATTAACAAGAATGCATTTACACTTCCTGTATTTCAACCAAGCAAGACAGTTAGGTATATTTCTATCCTAATTGTGAATTCATTCCCCGATGCCCGGGTTCAAGAACTTGCTCTATTTAATTCTATATGCAATCTAGAATTTCCACTTTCGAATTCAACTCTAGATTCGTAAATAGTATTTCACTGTTAGCTACTCGGCAAAATAATTAAGGACAGAATTGAATAAACAACCCAATATGATAAAATCAAACTTGTCAATTTAAACTTCAAATATCAACATTCATGTAGCACTCATGACCCCAGAATAATAGGGTTCTTAGCCACTCATGTTCATACAATCATCAAAAATAATGTTCTCAAATATAAAATCAATGAATATTAGAAGAAGAATGGAAGAATTGATCAAATTCGTGCTCCCGAGTGTTTCGTACTTTTGTTCTTCTCTCCAAGTCCCGCCCTCCCTCATGCTGCATATGGCCCTCAAATGTGCACTTTTGCCTTTTCTTCCCATTTTCGCTCCAATTCGCACACTTTCGTCCAAAATCGCAAACGAATGATTCCTACACATAGAAGTACCACAAATTAGCACAAACCATCATATTATACATCCGAAATCTACGAGACATGAGCATAATACGAGGCAATATACATTAAAATATGCATACATTAAGCCGAATATCAACACCCCACACTTAGACTCTTGCTCGTCCTTGAGCAGTAGAACTACATTAACACCCCAAAATGTACCTATCACTATGAAATAGCAATTCACAATTAATTTAATCAAACACTCTATCTTTTGACTATGGTCGATACCGGCAATTAAGCATGAACTCACGAACTTCACATTCTTCCCGTTTTTAAACTAGCCCAAGTATATATAATGATATTCAACCAACTTAAGCAACCTCTCCACAACCACCCTACCTCAAGAGACGACTCGTTACCACTAAGCATCCTCAACTCATGCACTCGCCCAACAAAAGAAGTGTACAACATCACCAATCCGTCATGAGACCAAGTGCCCTCACCACAAGCAAAAGAGTGAATACAAAATTATCCCAAATGTTCAAATATGCCGTTGAACATAAATTGAGGATATCACACAATTGAACAAAATCCACTCACTCTCACAAAGAATTCATGTGCATCCTGTGGTCATACCATAAGCTTGCCCATAGTATATATCTCTATTAATCTAAGCTAGCCAAATCTAGGATCAATCGGGACTTTAAGATTGTAATGTAGGCTAAGGGATGGGTAGGATACATTTAGTACTAGTGACTAACCCTCCTAAGCACTTTAATACGCTACACTCGCAAATCGAGCACATCTTCTTTTCAAACAATTCACTTGTCATACACCATATATAACATAACCCTCTTTTCAATTAAGCACTTCTATTTTCCCATTAGCCCGAATTCGTAGGATTAGGAGGCGTGTGTCTTTCTACATTAGTTGAACTACCTTTTTTTTTCTTTATTTTTTTTTTCTTTTCTTTTCTCCATACACTCCATACATTAAGGTTCATCGGCTAGTGACCTTTTTTTCTTTCACAATTTTAATGCACCTTAAGGGCCCTTCCATGGTTCCACTCGAAAGCCACTCCCAATCTCTCACCTTAGCAACTAAGTACCTTCGGAGGTAAAGGTTCAACAAGCTCAAATTAAAAACAAAATAGGGATACGACTTGTAGTGCGGGTGCCAAAGAAAAGGTCTATAGGCTCAAAGGGGCTAGCAACAAAAATATTTTATTTGTGAGTTACAAGCACTCCTATGGTCAAGCAAGAAATGCCTACGTCATCTCCTAGAGTAGCACAACTTAACGATTTCGCTTTGATTAACACACGGGGCAAGTTCTAGACTACACAAGATAGCACAGAATATCACCAATCCTTACACACACATTGCACTTAACTCAATCAAGATGGTTCTGTTCGACTCTCAAGTCAAGCAAGCACAACGAGTTGAGAATTTTTAAGCACTAATGCACTAGGTGCCATACAAGTCAACCAACTGAGAAAAAGGCGTCAAAGAGTAGGCTACTTAATTTACTTGGGCATTACAACTCAAATCAAATATTCAGGAAGACCGAGCGCATACTATAACTTAACGTGCCCACACCAAACATATCAATAGGTACCTCAAAGCACTTCAGTTTCTCCCTATACTACTCCTAAAAACATAATAATAAGAAAACACACCCGGTTCGAGCTACACCCTTGAAAAAGAACCGACGTCCAAAGAAAAACCAAAGGATACTACCTAACTATCCTAAAAAGAATGAAAGAATGTTTTTTTGGTATTTTTAATTGGACTTTAATCCCTCAAGAAAATTGTCCAACATATCCATCGTCGGGACAAGTCCGAGCTTTTTTATCTTTTTTTTACTAGCTAATTAGACTATGTGAGTTTTAAACTAAGCTAAACAAACAACAACACACTAGCAATAAAAGTTTTTATACAATTACAAGTCAGAAGGTATTTCCTTACCCCACACTTAAACAATGCATAGTCCCCGATGCATAACAAATTCAAAACAAAGTAAGGTGGAAAGAAAGAACTCCCTGCTAGTCGGAGTCCGCCTCCTCAGAATGCCCACCAGCCGCGGCTCTCTGCTCATCATCATCTCCTAAGGGCACCAAATCCATGGGCCCCATAACTTCATCATCATCCGCATCCTCATCATCAGATCCCTTATAAATGTTCTCATCCTCCGACAGATGGATGGGATTGCCCGGTGTTATGCCCAACATCTCCTTGGAAGAACTGGAGAGATCATTTCGCAAGTGCATGCGCTCCTCATCCGACACCCCTAGCCTGCTCATTATCACATTGAGGGAACTATAAAGATACTTGTTAAAATTGTCGTCCCTCTCATTCCTTGTAGCCCGACTTAGCTTTGATGTCGACTCCAACAAAGATGTGATGTCTAGCAATGCCTTGGGTTCCTCCACTACCTCATCATATCCAGGGTACTCCGGTACCCCACGGGATAACATGTACTGTATTAGGAGGTTTCCAAAGAAGAACCTTTTGATCCTTCCTCCAAAGTGGGTGTAGGCCATCTCCCCAAGCATGAGCTCACCCACATTTATGGGTCGTCCGGTCATCAAAAATTAGATCACACACACTCGAGCTCGAGTGCATTCAATGTTATGCTCGACGGGCATCAATCTAGCTTGCACGAAGTTTTTCCATACCTTAGCCGTCTTGTTGAATTCAAAACGGAGCATTTCAAGGTGGAAATTTCCCTTAGTCCATGTCCACTTTGCATTAGAATCAACGCCACAAAGTGTGTGACGTATTGTCCGGTAGCGTGGACTCTTCACGAACCTTTATAGCCTCGGTGGATTAGGGCTATCAACTCCCAGAAATGCACATGAGGATCTTATATCCAGTGGTATATCCTTCCCTCGGACACATGATTGGAACAAGTCTGTGTTCCAATTGGCGTATAGCTCGCGCACCATGCTCAGATTCACAGGGCCTGGGCATTCTATGCATTTATCCATCTTCATCTCTACCAACCGGGCAAGCACCTCCGGGAAGTTCTTTTCTAGGGTCTTTACATTAATCCCCATTTCGGAGACATATTTCCCATATGGCACAAAGTTATCATGCCATTTGATGGCGNCCTCCGTCGATTAGGGCTATCAACTCCCAAAAATGCACACAAGGATTTCCTGTCCAGTGGTATATCCTTCCCTCAGACACATGATCAGAACAAGTCTGTGTTCCAATTGGCGTATAGCTCACGCACCATGCTCAGATTCGCAGGGCCAGAGCATTCTATGAGTTTCTCCATCTTCATTTCTACCAACCGGGCAAACACCTCCGGGAAGTTCTTTTCTAGGGCCTTCATATTAATATCCATTTTGGAGACATATTTCCCATATGGCACAAAGTTATCATGCCATTTGATGGCGTCTTCTCGAACTAGATCCACCCGAGGCCATGGTGGCTTCGTCGACCCATTAGCAACCTGCTTTCCCT
>AWOL01S0145975.1:0-13113 GCA_000715115.1 Nicotiana otophora
AAAAAAGGAAGCGCAAAAGTGGAAAACATTAGAGGGGAAAACTATTTATAAGGCATGACGATTTGTTTCTAGCGGTGGCCGACCACCAACTGACACATTAAATGCCTCGATAAAATCAAACCGATGGGAAAGCTATCACGCACGTCATAGTCGAAGTCGATAGAAACGTCAACATTGATTCGGTCGAACCTTAGGGAGATCACATCGTTTCTCGTCATCTCTTTTCCAAGAAACGAGGGGGCTATCTGTATACGATTAAAACCGATCCTCGATCATGAAGATCGATCGAGGATGACACCTCAGTCAAGGGGTATCCCCATGGGGAGCCCGAACGAATTTCGAGATAGGGTATCGAGCGTCGGGGCGTCCGAATCCATCGAGGCAACATAGACCGACACAGGTCCCGAACTTCGATGCCCGAAAATGATCACCAAGCTCGAAACCAAGGCCGAGGTCCCGATCCGACACCGAGCTCGAGTCAGTATCGAGCTCACAGACAAAAGCTGTTACAACCGCACCAAAGGAGGGAATCTTGGCGGGAATTAAGGAGGAGACACACCATCATGGGTCCTCCACTAGTTATATTATTTTATTATGTTGTTGTAGATAAAATAGTAATCCTTGGCTATAAAAGGCTATAAAATAGTTATATTATTTCACAAATTTGATTTTATTTTAAATATGAAGTGATAATCTTAAATTTTATATAGAAGATGAGATATAATTAAGAATATTGTAATCAGTAAGCACATTTAATCTTAAACCCAACTGGAAAAGAGCAGGAGAGAGTCTTATAAAAATCACAATAAATTTGCTAAAACAAGAGGCTAGCTTATTGCGAAAAACTGTTATCAAGAAATAGAAAATATAACTAACAGATAAACGAAGCCAATTTTTGTTTTTCTTATCTAAAATTTTTATGTATAAGACACACAAAATTCTTTAAATGTGACTTTTTCAAAGCAGTAGCCAGTAGCGATGCACACCAAATTCCAGATATTTCACAGGGTAGACGAATGTGTTCGAAATATCTTTGTTTCACCAATTTAGATATATCGTAACCTTTGATTTTTCTAGCACATAATTGACTGCCATATTGTCTAAAAAGTTCACTTTACTCCCTTACACTTTGTTTGGATCATTGTTACCCATCGTTTTATAATGTATCTTATTGTATTGTATTATATCGTATCGTTTTATTAATATAATGTTTGGATAGACTGTATTGTTTATTGTTGTTAAATAACATTTTGCTGTTTGGTTTGACTGTATCGTATTGTACAGTAACTGATAAGTTTACTAAAATACCCTCAATTGTTTTAAATATTTAATTTATCAAGAATTACCTAAAAATTATTTAAGAAAACCACTTTCTACTAATTTATTACCAATTATATCTTATATATAAGTTAAGCAATTAAATTCATGCAAATCCTATCGAAATTAGTGGAACAAGTTAATAATATTAAAAATAATAAGTACACTATGTTCATAATTAGATCATAATAATAAAATAAAAAAATGTTAAGTAGACTCCATTTCGAATTTAGATCATAAGTAATATTTCCTAACAACCAATATCATAAAGCTAATTGGAGATAAAGTAATTAGAATTTGAATTACAAATCAAAGTAGAAGAAAGAATAAAACAAAAGTTAGGGAAAACCTATACCTGAAAAGTTTGGAAGCGGCAGAAAGAACGAGATTTTCACGTTATTAGACTCCACGTATATAGCTTATATTTGGGATGATGTCTTTGAGAATTTATATAGGTTATTAGATTTCACGTAGAATTCTATTATAAAATTATATGAGAAAGAGACTTTGCTATTATTTAAAATAAAAAAGGGTGAAGGGTAAAATAGAATTATAAAGTAATAAGTTCGGGCATAATTAGAAAGAAAAATAGGAAACGATCTCACCACACCAAATTGGTTGTTTCAAAAAATGGGACTTTTCATTGTTCCTGAACAATGGATTTAACAGTACAATACAACCAATTTTAACTAAACAATCAAAACAAACATTATTTTGGGAAAAATAATACAATACGATACAATGAGTAACAACGATCCAAACAAGCTGTTAACCTTAAAGGATTGGAAAACAATACCCTCCTCACATTTTGAAAGGGAAAGGGAACACCCCTTATTTAATTTAATTTTTTGGTGAGAGTTTCTTTTTTAAAATAAAGATTTTTTTATCTCTCTATCCTTTCAAAGATCAAGTATAATATTTTTCATCCAATCAATACTTGAATTTCGTCTTTTTTTTGCTTGTAAAATTTAAGATATTTTTCTATTATATTGAGGTTATATTGAGGCCATTGTTAAAAAATTTGCAATAAAGAAAACAAATTGCATACAAAATTCAAGAAATATGTTGAACACACATTCGTCGTAGATGCTTTAGCATTTCATGAAGGGAAAAAGATACACTGCAATAGTCAATTCTCTGACATATATTAGATGAAAGAATTATTGCTATGAGTATTAATTTATTTATGTATTTTCTTTGTATATTAAAATTATTATACTAAAGCAATTATTAAACTTTACTTATTTTGAAAATATCTTTATTGAACAGAAATTATAGTTGATAATGTCATATTTGAAAATTTATTATGGAGGCGTTTTTACATTACATCATATCTTAAACTATGCAGGAAAAAGACTAACGGGAAACTCCATAAATTATATAGATCCTATATTGTTTGCCATATGTTGAGCTTTTGGATATAATGAAAGAACTTAGTTATTCTAAAAATTATCTATTCAAAAAAGAAATAATTTTTGTTTGAAAAAAATTATTTCACCGGAAAGCTATTACACAAGGGGGTTCCATTTTCTATTCAAATCGTGAAGGGGTATTGGTTGCTCTGATGGTAAGCACCCTCCACTTCCAACCAAGAGGTTGTGAGTTCGAGTCACCCCAAGAGCAAGGTGGGGAGTTCTTGGAGGGAAGGATGCCGAGGGTCATTTGGAAACAGCCTCTCTACCCCAGGGTAGGGGTAAGGTCTGCGTACACACTACCCTCCCCAGACCCCACTAGTGGGATTATACTGGGTTGTTGTTGTTGTTGTTTTTGTAAAATAATAAGTCAAATTAATTTGAATTATCAAGATCAGTATTATAGACTACGCATACAAACTGAGTGATTAGTACAAATGAATGCATATGGAGATCATAAGGACAAATTTTGAAAGTATTCAAAATTTTGGCTGGTCAAATAAAGAAACAAAATAAATTGCTACCCTTAATTAAAATCTATGGATGTTATTTTCTGAAAAAGATCATGATTTTGGTAGGTTATTAAATTAGACATTTATTATGTCTAATTTTGATTTTTGAAGTTGCAAAAAAGTTGCAATTTTCAAGCGTCCCATAGTTTTATGTTTTGAATATTGCTGTCCCCTTTCAAAAATTGGTAAAAAATAGACAAAACGTCAAAGTAGATAAATAAAGAATTCAGAAGTAACTGTAGTTAATATCAACTTTTATTTTAATTCGACAGTTAATATGATTCCATTTGTAGCCGGACTATGGTATAACTCTTATTAGGTTGGATTTGATGCGCGGATATGTGTTAAATTGTAGATCACAAGAAAAATCATAGATGTCGATCGTCGTCAGACCAACTATGAAATAATGTTCGAACGAGTAAAAATGATGAGTAAAATAGAGTTAAACCATCAAAATTAGTGTTATAGACAATAAAGTAAGAAACTGTGTTACAAATGAATGTATATAGAGATGACAATTTTTGAAGTTAATTAAATGTTGATGACCGGCAAATAAAGAAAAACAAAGTAATAACCTACCCATTGTATGATGTCTGATTTCTAACTAAGAATATGTTTATGGTAGGTTTTCAAGTTCAAAAGGGTTCGGTCTATTTTTTGATTCTGATCAAATCTAATGTAAACCAAATCAATAATAGAAAGTTATTTATAGGACTCCCATATTTGATCCTATAAAAATCCCTCACACCAGCTATAAATACCCTTCATTTGTTCCTTTGTTTTTCACCCCTCAATTGCATTCTGTATTCTTCTCTATACGTTTCTTTCATTTCTTTTGGTACAGTGATCTCGGGGTTTTATTTTATTTTTATTTTTCCTATAAAGAAAACCTACGTGCAAATGCAATATCTATAGATCACTGCACCAACTCGATGGTGCAAATTTTAAGGAGATTTTAGGAAAAAGAAAAACAAAAGAAAACTGATGCCCGACAAGTTGGGCGCATATTATAACTTTAGGTTCTCCAGGGAGAAAAAAGAACAATTATTATCTGAAGTTCAAGTAGAGATTATCAGCTTACTTTATGTTTGTGTACGATGTATGTATTTAACAAAACCATCGATTCTAAGGTGCAGTGAAGAGTGTGCCCTCAAGTTTTACTTTGCTTAATTACACTTTACTCTATCCAATTGTAATTATGTCATTTTAATATGGATGCTGCTGTTAGAACCTGTTTGGGCAAAACTTTCAAAAATTTGCTTAGTTTGAAAAGTACTTTTGCCAAATTGAGTTATAAAGAAAACACTTCGGATAATAACAATTTTTGTTTGGTCAAATCATTTGAAAAACGCTTTTTATTAATATTATAAGGTAGGCAAAAGTTTGTAATAGTTCGTAAATATTAGTACTTCTTATAATAGCAGCTTGAGTTTGACCAAAGGAAAGCGATTTTAATCTACAATGTTTGGATGATTTCCAAATTCATTTCCTTCCTTACTCTCTAGAACAAGTAATTATTTCTTTGATAAGTTATTTGATGAAAACTACTCCGTTTGATTTCCTGACTTTTATGTCAGAAATGGTGTTTACCGTTACCAACTAGGACACTTAAAATGGCACTAACAAGGTGTAAATTCTATAAGCATATTTTAAAAAAGTTAAAAATTAGGAAATATTCCTTATTAGCAGAAAACCTTAGATTGAATGAATTCGATGGTATATTTTATCTGTTTGTAAGAAATCAATGATAATAGCGATGAAGCTCTCAGTTTATGCAAGATAAAGCTGAATTATATGAACTTATCTTTTATGTGACATGATATTAAGAGAACGTAAATAAATTATGATCTCATAAATTGAGTTGTTCAAAGAAAATAAGGTCATATTTAGGAGCTGTTTAAATTGCATGCATTAGAAAAAGGCAAATCCAATTCTTGCAATCTACTTTGGATTTGTGTAATTCTTGTTAGATTATATTGCCTTAATTAACGTTTACGTGAGCGACGTTCCTAATTAAGTATATATATATCTTAGCCCTGAACTCATAATTAATTGTCAATCTTTCTTTATGTCCCAAGGATGCCACAAAATATATGCAATCAGTGGCCCTAATCATATTTACTAATTGTCTCATCTCAATATTCTTTCTTCCTTAATTGAATCTTTCTTGTGTTGAAAGAATGACAAGAATTATACTCGTTTTTCTGTTAAAAAGAAGACTTAATTAAGATATTAGCTCCTCAAATTTTATCAACTCTGATCTCTAAATTTTCACGTTATTGAGCTGCTTTGTGTACCTTGCTAGCTTTGATATAAACAATTTCACCTGAATGAAATTTGGCGGTTTGCCTTCTTCACAAATGAATTGTAGTATTACTTCGAAACATTTTCATTTTGGTTCAATGTTCAATTGCCCCAAAGAAAGATTTGAAGATTTGTAGTTTCCACTGCTCTGAAATTATTGTTAGTACAGTGAAGGAACGATATACCCCAGCTAAAATAAGCCGTACGTGTTAACTTCATTCTGAATGAGGACTCATGCATAGATTTGAAAGTATAGACATCTGTAATANACTTTCAAAAATTTGCTTAGTTTGAAAAGTACTTTTGCCAAATTGAGTTATAAAGAAAACACTTCGGATAATAACAATTTTTGTTTGGTCAAATCATTTGAAAAACGCTTTTTATTAATATTATAAGGTAGGCAAAAGTTTGTAATAGTTCGTAAATATTAGTACTTCTTATAATAGCAGCTTGAGTTTGACCAAAGGAAAGCGATTTTAATCTACAATGTTTGGATGATTTCCAAATTCATTTCCTTCCTTACTCTCTAGAACAAGTAATTATTTCTTTGATAAGTTATTTGATGAAAACTACTCCGTTTGATTTCCTGACTTTTATGTCAGAAATGGTGTTTACCGTTACCAACTAGGACACTTAAAATGGCACTAACAAGGTGTAAATTCTATAAGCATATTTTAAAAAAGTTAAAAATTAGGAAATATTCCTTATTAGCAGAAAACCTTAGATTGAATGAATTCGATGGTATATTTTATCTGTTTGTAAGAAATCAATGATAATAGCGATGAAGCTCTCAGTTTATGCAAGATAAAGCTGAATTATATGAACTTATCTTTTATGTGACATGATATTAAGAGAACGTAAATAAATTATGATCTCATAAATTGAGTTGTTCAAAGAAAATAAGGTCATATTTAGGAGCTGTTTAAATTGCATGCATTAGAAAAAGGCAAATCCAATTCTTGCAATCTACTTTGGATTTGTGTAATTCTTGTTAGATTATATTGCCTTAATTAACGTTTACGTGAGCGACGTTCCTAATTAAGTATATATATATCTTAGCCCTGAACTCATAATTAATTGTCAATCTTTCTTTATGTCCCAAGGATGCCACAAAATATATGCAATCAGTGGCCCTAATCATATTTACTAATCGTCTCATCTCAATATTCTTTCTGAAGCTTTCTTGTGTTGAAAGAATGACAAGAATTATACTAGTTTTTCTGTTAAAAAGAAGACTTAATTAAGATATTAGCTCCTCAAATTTTATCAACTCTGATCTCTAAATTTTCACGTTATTGAGCTGCTTTGTGTACCTTGCTAGCTTTGATATAAACAATTTCACCTGAATGAAATTTGGCGGTTTGCCTTCTTCACAAATGAATTGTAGTATTACTTCGAAACATTTTCATTTTGGTTCAATGTTCAATTGCCCCAAAGAAAGATTTGAAGATTTGTAGTTTCCACTGCTCTGAAATTATTGTTAGTACAGTGAAGGAACGATATACCCCAGCTAAAATAAGCCGTACGTGTTAACTTCATTCTGAATGAGGACTCATGCATAGATTTGAAAGTATAGACATCTGTAATACAATAAGGAAGTTTATTCCCAAGACAAGTTGAGTACACAAAGAGGCGGATCTAGGATTCTAGAGCACGAGGACGCGCTAAAACAAGAGAAAAAAAGTATTAAATGAAAATCGGTCAATTTCTTGATTTTATTATAGATTCTTCATGGGGTAGCCTTGCTTCTATTTACACAATCCACAAGAAGTTTGGAGTCACTTTCAGCTAACAGGGGCAGAGCTAGAATTTCGGCTACTAGTTTAACTTAACCTAGTAGTTTTTACTCGTGTATTTGTGTTAAAAAATTAATTAAATATGTATGATATTAAATTTAGAACCAAATTATTAGAATTTGAAGTCGTGTTTCAACAGAACCCATAAAGTTAAAACTCTGGATATCAAACCAAAGAGAGGTACTATTGTCGATTGCCATCGCGGTTCTAGTGTTTACTTGAACCCGCTTATATAAAATTTTGGGCCCTCCAGTGAGTGCAAGCACAAATAAAGGCAGCAATTGATATCTCTAATCACTCTTTTGATGGGGTCCATCTCATTTAGGAGCCAAAATAATAGGCATGTGCCTAAGGAAAATATTTGGCTGAGAATTTGTTGCTTGGAGGCAACGTATGCAACTTGTGGAGGAAAATTAGCACTCTATTGTAGAGTACTTGGAGCCCAAGGTTATTTTCTCCTATAAAAGTAGGAGCTTCTTCAGACACACCAACAAAGAGAGAAAGAAAGAGTGATGCATCACAAACAGGATATAAGAAAATAGTTTATGAGAAAAATAGAGAGTGTGAGCGATATTGTAGTGGGGTGGGAATATCAAAAGAAGGTTATTTCTTTTGAGTGTTTTAGTGATCTTTGTGTGATGACCCAATATGTCATCTTTAATTTTAAACATTCATTTCTGTGTTCTGAGATCCCGAATAGTACCTTTCAGCATTCATCGACTTGTGTGCGCAGTCCGTAAATTTTTCCAAAAAGTTTTTATGTGAAAAATTGATTAAAATGTGAATTTGTGCATCAAAACTCATTTGAGTTGACTTCGGTCAACATTTTGAGCAAACAGATCCGGATCGGTATTTTTACAGTTTCGGTAGCTCCGTATGGTGATTTTGGACTTAGGAACGTATCTGAAAAATTATTTGGAAGTTCGTAGTTAAATTAGGCTTGAAATGGCTAATATAGAAATTTAAGTTTGGAAGTTTGACCGGGGAGTTGACTTTTTGATATCAGGGTCGGAATCGGATTCTGAAAATTTGAATAGATCTGTTATGTCAATTATGACTTTTATGCAAAATTTGAGGTAAATCAGACTTGATTAGTTAGGTTTCACCATAGAATGTAGAAGTTGGAATTTTTTAGTTTCATTAAGCTTGAATTGGGGTATGCTTCTTGTTATTAGCGTTGTTTGATATGATTTGAGGCTTCGACTAAGTTCGTGTGATGTTTTAGGACTTGTTGGTGTATTTGATTGAGGTCCCGGGGGCCTCGAGTGAGTTTTGGTTGGTTAGCATATCAATTTTTGGACTTGGTGTAAGTTCGTCAAATTGATTGTTTGCATATTTATCTGAAAATCATAAATTATTTTAAATCATGAATTAATTATTTCTCTTATATTCCTTTTCCAATATTATGTCTTGAACTCGTGCTATAATTGCTACATGCTTATTTGACTTATGTGTCTTAAGTGCTACTTGATATTTAGTATATTAATTATTAAATTGTCTATTTTCTCCCTGATTTACACAATTAATTGCTACTTGTCATTATTTATTTCCTAAATAAATTATAATTATTGTATGCCTTGTTGCCTAATAAGTTCTTATTGAACGTGGTAATTATTGGAGTATTTTTATTACATTTAAGAGTTGTTAAATTATATTGTTGGAGCGAGTTGCACGCCGCAACGGAAATAAAAATGAATATATTTGGGGATCGGGTTGCACGCCGCAACGGATTTATTTTAAGTTTATATTGTTGGAGCGGGTTGCACGACGCAACGGAATTTAATTGAAAGATTATATTGTTGGATCGGGTTGCACGCCGCAACGAAAATTAATTAAAGGATTATGATTGCTAAATTGACTTCAATTATTGATACAATTTACCTGTCTTATCTCTATTCCTGTTATTATCATTATTATTGTGTGCATGTTAATGTAAGCGACTTACCTTAGCCTCGCCACTACTTCGTCGAGGTTAGGCTCGACACTTACATAGTACATGGGGTCGGTTGTACTCATACTACCTTCTGCACTTCTTGTGCAGATACCAGAGTTGGTCCCAGCGGCGTACAATACTTTTGCTCGGATTCAGATTTCATAGGAGAATTAAGGTATAGTTACATGGCGTTCGGAACTCTGAAGTCCCCTTCAATTTTATCTTGGACGTGTGCTTTCTTCCAGACCCTCGTTTGTATTATTCTAGAAGCTCGTGCACTTGTGACTCCGGTTCTGGGATGGTATTTGGACATCGTTTTTATTTTGGTTTGTTCATTTAAATTTCAGATATTATTCTGGTTATTGGTCTCTTTACTATTTAATTAAGATGAATTGTTAAAAATGGTTAAAAGTATTCTAATGTTGGCTTGCCTAGCAAGTAAAATGTTAGGCGCCATCATGGTCCCGAAGGTGATAATTTCGGGTCGTGATACTTTGGAGTATTTTACTCGAACCTACAAAGTATAAAATTCCTTGTTTTAGTGATATGAGTTTCTCCTCTCGGGGTCGTGGTTTTTTCCCTTATTCAGAAAGGGTTTTCAGGTAAAATTATTGGTGTCGTTATTGCTCTTTTATTCTTGTTGATTACCGTATCTCAGTGATACATTATTATTTTGTTGTTATTACCGTGAATATTATTCTTGTGGGGGATTTATTTTCAACAACTGATATCAGAGCACATGTTCTGCTCGTTCACAAAAATACTATTCACGGTCGATAGTACTATATTCGGTGAAAACAAAATGCCCGGAGTAACGTACGAGGTAGCAAAATTCAACAGAGATAGTGGTTTCTCAACATGGCAAAGAAGGATGAGGGATTTGCTCATCCAATAAGGATTACACAACGTACTAGATGTTGATGCCAAAAAGCCTAATACCATGAAAGCTCAGGATTGGGATGACTTAGATGAAAAGGATGCTAGTGCAAGCTAGTGCAATCAGGTTGCACTTATCAGATAATGTGGTAAATAACATCATTGATGAAGATACCGTATGTGGTATTTGGACAAGGTTGGAAAGCCTATACATATCCAAAATGTTGACAAATAAATTGTATCTGAAGAAGCAGTTATACTCCCTGCACATAGGTGAATTTTTGAATTTTTTGTCATATTTAAATGTATTTAACGGACTAATCACACATCTCGCCAACCTCGGAGTAAAGATCGAGGAAGAAGATAAATCCATCTTGCTCTTGAACGTGTTGCCATATTCGTACGATAATTTGGCAACAACCAACTTGCACGGTAAGGCCACCATTGAGTTGAAAGACGTCACATCGGCTCTTCTACTCAATGAGAAAATGAGAAAGAAACCTGAAAATCCAGGACATGCTCTCATCACAGAAAGTAGAGGCAGGACTTACCAATTGAGTTCAAGCAATTATATATGGTAAATCAGGAGGTCGTGGTAAGTCCAAGAACCGATCCAAATCCAAAACCAGAAATTACTACAATTGCGATCAACCAGGTCACTTCAAAAGAAATTGTTCAAATTCAAGGAAGGACAAAGGTGAAACCAGTGGCCAGAAGAATAAAGACAACCAACCGCCATGTTGTAAAATAATGATAATGTTGTTCTTTTCATAAATGAGAAAGAGGAATGCATGCACCTGGCAGGTCCAGAGTCAGAATGGGTGGTTGACACAGAATCATCTTACCATGCCACACCGCTAAGAAATGGTTTTTGCAGATATGTAGCAGGTGATTTTGGCATTGTGAGAATGGGTAACACAAGTTACTCAAATACTGCTGGAATTGGTGACATTTGTATCAAGACAAATATCGGATGCGCATTCGTTCTAAAATTAAAACGTGCATGTACCTGATTTGCGGATGAACTTAATCTTGGGAATTGAGTTAGACCGAGGTGAATATGAGAACTATTTTGCAAATCAAAAGTGGAGACTCTCCAAGGGATCATTGGTAATTGAAAAGAGAGTTGTTCGTGGGATATTGTATAGGACAAATGCAGAAATATGTTGAGGTGAATTGAACGCGGCACAAGATGAGATTTCTGCAGATTTGTGGCACAAAATATTGGGTCATATGAGCGAGAAGGGATTACAGGTTCTTGCAAGGAAATCACTCATCTCTTTTTCCAAAGGTACAACTGTAAAACCCTGTGACTATTATTTATTTGGTAAGCAGCATAGAGTCTCATTTCAGACATCGTCTGAAAGAAAATTGAATATGCTTGATTTAGTATATTCTGATATATGTGGTCCAATGAAAATTGAATCGATGGGTAGTAACAAATATTTTGTTACTTTTATTGATGATGATTCACGTAAATTGTTGGTTTATATCTTGAAAACCAAAGATCAGGTGTTTTAAGTTTTTCAGAAGTTTCATGCTCTTGTGGAAAGGGAGACAGGTCGAAAGCTAAAGCGTTTCCGAACTGACAATGAAGATGAGTACACTTCTTGAAGAGTATTGTTCGAGCCATGGGATCAAACATGAAAAGATAGTTCTTGGAACCCCCATAATACAATGGTGTAGCTGAGAGAATGAATTGCACCATTATTGAGAAGGTGAGAAGCATGCTCAAAATGGCTAAACTGCCCAAGTCATTCTGGGATGAAGTAGTTCAGACAACCTGTTACCTGATCAATAGGAGTCCATCAGTTCCATTAGAGTTTGACATCCCAGAGAGAGTTTGGACCAACAAGGAGGTGCCCTACTCACATCTAAAAGAGTTCGGTTACAAAGCTTTTACACATGTACCAAATTAGTAGAGAACAAAGCCGGATGATAAATTCATTCCCTACATATTCATCGGATACAGAGATAATGAGTTCGGGTACAGATTGTGAGATCATGTAAAGAAGAAAGTCATCCCAAGCAGAGATGTAATCTTTTGAGAAAGTGAAGTTAGAGTTGTAGATAATCAGTCAAAGAATGCCAAGAATGGTATAATCCCTAACATTGTTACCATTTCTTCTACTTCTAACAATCCCACAAGTGCAAAAAGTCGAATCGATGAGGTTTCCGAGCAGGGGGAGCAACCTGATGAGGTTATTGAGTAGGGGGAGCAACTTGATGATGAAGCCGAGCAAGTGGAGTACCATACTGAGGAAGAAAAACAACCTCAACCTCTAAGGATATCAGAAATGTCAAGGTGTCATGACCCAAATTTTCGCACCGACGGGACCGTGATGGCGCCTAATATTTCACTTGCTAGGCAAGCCAACGTTAGAGAATCATTAAACCAATTCCTTATTCTCATTCAGTAATTAACAATAATTAACTAAGATGAAATATAATAAGTGCGGAATATCACAAAACTGTATTAATTACTACCACCCGGATCTGGAGTCACAATTCACGAGCATTCTAGAATTTACTACAAGTAATAATCTGAAAGAAATACAACTCTAACTTCACTTTCTCAAAAGATTACATCTCTGCTTGGGATGACTTTCTTCTTTACATGATCTCACAATCTGTACCCGAACTCATTATCTCTGTATCCGATGAATATGTAGGGAATGAATTTATCATCCGGCTTTGTTCTCTACTAATTTGGTACATGTGTAAAAGCTTTGTAACCGAACTCTTTTAGATGTGAGTAGGGCACCTCCTTGTTGGTCCAAACTCTCTCTGGGATGTCAAACTCTAATGGAACTGATGGACTCCTATTGATCAGGTAACAGGTTGTCTGAACTACTTCATCCCAGAATGACTTGGGCAGTTTAGCCATTTTGAGCATGCTTCTCACCTTCTCAATAATGGTGCAATTCATTCTCTCAGCTACACCATTGTATTATGGGGGTTCC